>VICI01000713.1:0-31740 GCA_019593645.1 Akabosia matsudoensis
TGGTAAAATATACGAACTCACATTTGATTAACGGATATTAGTACACAGATTTCTAGACATTTACACAGCCGTATTAACATTAGATCCTCAACTGCCGATACTATAGTGCTCGTAGGTATTTTTGCCAATTAATGATTCAATAAGCCATTTTCTACACATTTGTACATTTTAAACTTAAATCAAACTCAGGCCCAATTCCTGATCGTCGAATACCGCCTAGAACGTGTAACAAGAATTTCCTATTTGGTTCTGATATGTTATATGATATTGCTATCACAGACCGAATTTTTCTGGCTATTGAATTCCAGTTTCAAAATATTATTTTAGATTTTATTGCTATATAAGGCTACCAAGTAAAAGTATAATATCATCGTTTACAGATCAAATCAGAAAGCATCAGCATTTTGTCTGACAGTTTCTCTTCATGTTCGTATCCATATAATTTCATACATAAAAAAACCAGTTACATGGTGAACGCCAGAAGAGGCTTCCTTTTCATTAGCCAGTGTACGTCATACGTTCCCGTAAACGTAAGCCACACTTAAACTTATACGTAAAGATTCTGAATCTTGATATTGTCAAAGTTAATTAAAATTTATGCGGACGGATGACTGATATGCGTATACCTCTCGTTTTGTTCCAGTTTTTGTGAAAGAATTCTCTTCACAATATAACCTCAACAAACATGCTAACATTTCAATAAACCTTCATGCAAATGCAAACTGTCATTACTTCAAACATACCGTTCTGTTGTAGTCAAAACAGATCCATGACGTGTTGGTGTAAAAACTACAAGTCGGCTTGTTCCTCCCCTATGTAACCCTTTTTCACAAAGCTTATTCCGAATGTTCTCTTGTAACCGGCAGCCAAACACACACAGCAGTATTCACACTTTTAGGTTAAAACTCATCGTTTCTGGAAGTCGGCAATTTTCTTTTCTTAAAATCCACTTGATCTACTGAAATGCGTCTGTCTGTTCAAACTAACACCGTTCTCTCCCAGCCGATGATATACAGCTGCTGTTTGAAAATCCTAAGCACATTAACGATTTCCTTTTAACCTTGTTGTTCCCTCCAGCACTACTCAAGAGTTGTAACACACGACGAAAGTAATAATGATGTGTGTAAAAGTCACTTTTATTAGGCTTGCATGAGAATGGGAAAGTGTTCATGAAACTATCGCTCCCGGACGACTGCTTGCTGTATTAATAGCGGCTCGTTAAAAATCCCAGCATGATTCTGAAAAAACATAGAACAAACTTTTTTTTAAAGACGAGAATCAACATTAAGAACGCATTCATTCCTTAACAAGAGGATAAAATGAAAATTAAAAGCCAGCAGAAATGTTCAACCTGTCATCATCACGGGCATTTTAAGCGAAAGGATAGTACGCAGTCGAGTGGCAATAATGAAGCAGAAGAAGAAGAAGAAGCAATACAAGACAAAATGATCAAAGCAGTAATCGTTTCAAAGCATTGCATTTAAGTCAATGGAAAGAAAGGGAACATGTTTTTCCAAATGGGCTTTCGTATAAACAGATTCTATTGTTTTTTAACAATGCATTTTAGTTGACTTCTCTTCAAAAAGGAAGCATTTTCTGCTGACATTGACATAATGCATACTATCAGATATTTTCTTCTTGAATGAAAAAAAATCAAAACACTCGCTTCGGTAAATAATTCATCATTTTTGAGCTTGTATGTTGTTTGATGATAGCAGCGATAGATTTTCATAATACTTTTCTTGCATAATCATCATCGCATCGGTAGCCTATTATCTTTAGGATCATCATATTCACTCACATGGATTCCCTCACTGTAAGAGGCAAGACGAAAATGGACGCGTCCAAGTATTCATTAATATTTCAATTGAAGCTTTTTTTTTATTTAAAACGCAACACAAATTAAAAAAATGTGGAAACAGATGTTTCGATTTTTGAATTCCAAGTAATGTATATTGAGTAAAAATGCTTCTTTGGCTGGACGCAACCTATGCACAATATGTAAAGTCCTTAGCTCTTTGGAATAAAAATTTCTTGATAAATAGATATGCCTACAAGCTATGTACTACTGATGCCGTCCATTCTTGTCAAATGTCGATCAAGAAACTATTTTGCATAATAATGATAATGATAATCCTTCTATGTCGTATATTAGTATGAGTTAAGTATCGTAAATAGATAACGAAGAGATATTCATCCTAATAAATACGTGATCACATTGCCGAACCGAAGTGATTGAAATGTCTATGTATGGCAGTATTGATTGGCTGCAAAATAAAAAGGTTATTTTATTTCACCGTATGATTGGTACTGGTGCTGATCCCTGGGCATTTACATAATATTAACATTTTAATATCATGAACTATTTTGTTTAGGTTATTAAGTTTAGAGGTCTTGTCAACGTTAGACCACTGTAAGTATAATCTACTTGAAAGCCACAACTGAGACAGAGGAACTGAAATGAGCTTAAAGAGGTACGCTGCTAGTGATGCGTTGCACTAGACGGCGTCTTCTGTACAATGTTGGTGCAAATAGATATGAATAAGTGGATGAAGTCATCACTACGTTTTGCTGATCTTTGCCAGACACGCCCCTTGTTTCTTTCGCTAATGATCCTAGAATCGTTATGAAAACAAGAGAGGAAGCTTTTCCTAATGATTAGATAAGGAAGAGGGTTATTTGGTCAACTTGAATTGAAAGTGTAAGAAACACACATTTGCCTAAGAGTTTATATGGAAAAAGAATATTATGCAAATTGTTCAAAAGAGATCTCGACTGAAAAAGTTTTTCTTTTTCTTAGCTGCCGTTTATTTTGTGGCGGAAAGTAAATGTATAGTCATGCCGCTACTGGTACCATCAACATTGCGCTTGCGAGGAAAGCAAACTTGGCAATAAGCGTAAACGCTAAAAACGGATATTTAACTTTTGCTCCTAATGGCTCTCTAAGTCTGTGTATTTGTTGAAACAGCGGAGCAAAACCAATATGAGCCACTTCCCGTCTTAAATTTTTAGAAACGAAACTAATTAGGAAATATGGGTATGGAAGTGTCTATGCGCAGTTGTCTTCAAATTAAATCAGACTGTCGTTCTACCGTTTGGCTAAGTTGAAAGGACTTTTTGTTTGTAAAATAACTAGCGGCTGTTGTTGCTGTCGCTTTTAAAAACAAAATACGAAAAAGTTCGAAGGAATTTTAAGTGGGCTCTTCTAGCACATTACGCAATACGATTCATTGCAAGACATACAAATGGAAGTAGGCATTCTATTTATTTACTCTTGCAATTATGTAGTTTCACTGGAATTTAATGCGTTTGTTGAGAAAAGTTCTAGAAAAAAATAGTCAAAAATATCCGGGGCGCTTCAGCGATGTGGATAATTAATCATGTTTAAATAAACATTTGTATGCAAAAACCAGCATGATTATTAAGTAAATGAGTTGGAGCAATTGAGGAAATGCTTTCTGGAAATTTAAAAACATCAAGAATTTCTTTAGAAGATGGAAAGAGTGCTAATGCTAATATTTACACCCACGGATGGTGTAAAATAGCGGCTTCTGCATTTTAAAGTCAAAATGTAAAGTGTATTTTTGACACATTGACATGCGATCATACATGTACTGTATAAGTTACAGCACCATCACATAATACAAAAATTCCTTTCCACTTCAATCTCTTCTCTTCAACCAGCAGCTTGCTCAAGGCGAATCACTTCAAAAGCCTATCATGAATAACTGCTCATCAGTAAGTCACCTACTTAGAGTCAAAGCATTCGCATGTTCGTTTTTGAGTGTGATGTGATTAGTCTGAAAAATGTGTAATGACAGCCAAGATATTTTTACACTCTGACATTACATTATGCATGTGTATTTATAAAATTTACACCGCATCAGATCTACTTTAAGCTGCTCCAAAAGTGGTTAAATTGAACGTGTGGCCTGGGAAAACATTCAATATAAATGACGGTGGATACAGAATTGTCTAGTACATACTTGGCTGGCAGACAACAACCCGTTGTAGTATTTTTAGTTGTATAAAAAATGAAACGATATAAATGATGACTGTTTGAGCATCCACTTGAGTCATGTCACGATCAAAGCTAACATTTTTTTTTGTTTATGAAGCACCCAAGTAATTAGTGAGTTCTTTGAATCTATTTAAAACAGTGCCTTCATATTTTTTTGGTTGAATAAACTTTCTAAGAGTTTCACAGACTGCGACAAAAAGTAAATGCTCACGTGAATAAGTACAAAAGATGGATATAATAATGCTGTTTGTACTAAAAATAGAGTCATAGTAACGTTGTCTGGCGGGGAGCATTATATCACTTGTGATTGATGAAAAAATAGTATTAGAACAAAGTTTAAAACTGTAACATGAGTCATGAAATATACCTGGAAGACAATAAATCTTTCCTGAAAGTTTTATACCCGATGTGTATGAAAATGATGAAAAAATCACTAGTAGAAAAGAAAATATTAAGTTAGACTATTTACCCATTGGAAATATTGCTACCACTCCCAAGAATCATTACTTGTAACCATAAAGCAAAAGTTGTAATGCTTACTAACTATTACACAAAAAAACACAATTAACCGTTGTTGTTGTTGTTGTACTCGTATGTGACAAAAAAGGATTTAAACTATTACAGTGTCCCAACATAATTCCACATTTTTGTAACTAATCATTAACATCTTTTAAAGCCTTTTGCACAACTGAGTGAGTATATTCACATTCTAAACTGTTGTTTGCGTACGATCATAATCAATCATAATCACCCTCCACAAATACATACAAATTTTAGACAATCGTCGATGCGAAATATAATTCACTCAACATTGGAGAACTGTCCAGCAGCAAAATGCAAAGTGTAGACTTGTGGACGTGAACATCATCATAGGATAGAAACCCGTTTGTCCTTACTTTCCAAACTTGCAATATCATCGAACATCGAATAGTCAGCATCATATCACTTTTCCAACATTTTCCAGCTTCTACTACGTTTCAGTTTCCCTATAGCTCCTGATTGTTACATATGAACTCTGCGAAAGGAAATCAGGAACCTTTTCACATTCCCACCAATCCCCATTCTCGCGCAAATATTGATGAAATATGAGAACTGAGGCAAGGAAACGAATGCTGTTGGGTTAACAAAGATACCAAAGTGAACTAGACAAAGTTTTCTTCATTCCGCTTTTTTCTCTTCACTATCACGATCTCCCAATGCTGGAAGCTAGTTTAGGTATGTTATTGTATTATTATTATTATTATTTTCGGAGAATAGTAATAATAGAGCTACTGGCTTTAGACGTAGTACGTAACTATATAGAAAACCGAACAGGACCTTACCGTCAACAAAGAATTTTTCATACGGTGCAGTATAAACTATAACGCTTTCTCCACGCTGCACGTTACTAATGGCAGAAAAATAAAGCACCTTGTTGTATTTAGGTCCTAGCGATGTGGTATGCTTTGGAATATGCATCACTTTGGGTAGCTCGAGGATGTGCGAACAAAGTTTTCTTTATCACTTTTTCTAATAGGAGCATTCGTATTCAACAAGGTTCAACAGAGACTGTACATACATGGGCTGTTCAAATACTATAGTAAAGTATTGTCTACAATAATTTTTTCATCATACTGCTAAGGTAAACGAAAAATTTCGACTTTCATCCACTGCGTGCACAATTTACTTGCTAAATTTGCTTGTCAATCGCTGTATAATTTGGACGTATAGTGCAACCTTTTCCCCCGTCAAGTAGTGAGTTTAAGAATATGTGTTCAGCCAGCTCAGCAGCCATTTATCATGTACATTTTGGAACATATTCTATTTTATTTAGGTGAGCTCGTACGTTATAAATACCCTCTGAGTATCTATAATATTATCGTTTTTCATACCGCGTTCATCGTTGAAAAATTTGAAGCACATATTCACAGTTTTGTCCACACGAAATAATTTACTATCAACTATTGTTTACTTTAGTGAACAAAAGGCATTTATCAATTTTTAAGTAGACTTTCCCCATGCCACATTTTCTTTATGACGGTGTACTCGCTTGCGAAATGTGTTCGCTTTACTGCATAATTAAAAGTTTTTCGCCTCCGGACTTGTTCTCTTTTATACTCGCTAAATTAATCAATTACTTAAAAGGCTTAAATCGTATTCACAAGAGCATATGTTGCGGAAACCTCTGGAGGGTCTGCTTTTTTTCTATTACTACCATTACCGCAAAATTACTCATACCATGCTAATTTTCTTCGGTTTTAAATGTAAGTATACCTTTTCTATTAAGCAACTAAGCCCTTCACAAACATTAAGCATGCTATGTTTAAGTACTAGTGAAGTCAGCAATTTCTTCTGTGTAGTTAGTTATAACCTTTAGGGTTTCCACAGCTTTCACGACCACTGCCAAGGTTTATGACTTGTATTGTTACATTGGGGTAAATTCCAGCACAACAAGTAGGTAATCGAATTGTAATGAAAGGAGAAAGGTAATGAAGTCACCGGCGTGTGTAAGCTAGAGGGGCGGGTGAAGTTGATCCTCGGCCGTTTCCTCTAACATACAACAAATGTGTGCTCTGGGAGAAAGCTTTTCTCTCTTCATGAAATATTAACAAGATTGTTGTTAGTGGTAGTGTATTTATCGTGCGGAAATCTATTGTGGTGAATGTGCACAACAGGATTAGTGTGGATGGCTGCATAATATAGTACAGATGTGTATGCGATTTAGATTTAGCTATCCTCCAATTACTTTATCCAAAATAGAATTTTAGGCGAGCACTTTCCTTTTTACCATAACATTCAAGATGTGCAGCTTCCCCAACATCAGGAAAACGAATAAGTTCGGTATAGTATGAAGATTTGAGCCCTGTGAAGGCATTGAGATTTGTCGGTCTTGAAGCGAGCATTTTTCATTTATTGCTGCGTGCGAGTTCTCCTAATAAGAGGGCCATTCAACGTAGGTTTATTTAGGCGAAATAAGCTATTGTAATTGCCATTCATGATAAAAAGAGAAATTCACGATTCTACTATCGTTTTTATACCTCATCGTCGTAATAGGTTAAATGGTTTTGCAGCGATCACTTTGAATGACTATGCTTGGCCACAAACTAAATTTTGCTTGAACAATTACACAAGGACGACAGGAATCTTTTTAAAATTTAGTGTAGCCTCGAATAATGTGCCGAGGATTCGGTACTTTGCGAGATAAGGATTCTTTGTTTTGTACGCATATATATCAGAGGTTTCCAACTAATCAGTGAGCAAATATTACTCTCAAGTCACGTTTTTTCCGTTTCTCTGTCCCCTCTCTGATTTCTCATTTTTCCGAGGTTGCTAGTTACTGTTTTTAAAGTAAATATCTCTTCGCAAAATCACTTCAGTGCGTATCCTTGAGGCTTATTTTGAACTGCTATCCGTAAAATGTAGTATAGTAAATAATATTTTCTACTAGAATTTCTATTGGACGTTCGTAAAAACACGTTATTTCAGACAATGATATAACTATTACAACCCATGATGATTGTCATAAAGCAGAATTGTGTAAGGATTTGTTTGAACCAAAGTCTGACTTTTTTCTCCTTTTTTTGGCTACTACTACTCACATTAGGATTTTGTTTCGTTCAGAGATTTAGTTCATTGGTTTGTCTTGTAGTAAGAGTAAGGAGGAAGGTACACTAGTGTTTAGCACAAATTGGTTTGTCTACGACTTCCACTCCATTCTGAAAGCGATGCTGCTGTTGATGGAGAATTTACTTTGTTTGTCGATATAAGGGAGCGGTGCACACATGACCGAGCCGAAATCCCGTCATACCCTTAAAAGGAAACATGGCATTACTGTTAAAACTGACTCATGTTATTCTTTCAGAACCTAAGCAGCGACAGCGAGCGACCAAATATCTCAACAACTGAGCTGTAACCGCCTGTAAGCTTTTGAAAGAGTAAAATTGCAATGACTAATGATACGATATAGATCGAACTTTTTTTTTGTCCTGGACCACCAAGCAATGAAAAGGTACATTTATTTATAATATCTACTTTATAATCCTACCTTTGTAAGATTGTAATGTATTTTAAGTTTTGAAGCAATGTAATTTGGCTACGCTAACAGATAAATGCTTGGTTGGACTTTTATTTTCTCTTGTTCACGTCTACAACATTCTTCATTACATCATCCGTTGTCCGTGTATAATTAAGCGTAGAGAATTATAAAGCGCTATTTATGAGAGAAACGACCACCACCTCCGTAATACTTGCAAAGTTTACGCTCCTTAATTCACTTCCTTACGATTGCAGTATATACATATCTACGGCAAGCTTCGGTAAATGTTTTCGTTAGAGTCAACCATTTTTCTGGGTGCGCATGTGTGGCCAATTTGGCGTTTGTTAGGAGTTGTTGGCACCAAAACGTCTACGATTACTTAAGTAGTTATGAATTACTGAATTTCGTTTCATTTGTATGAAATTGTTTGTTTTTTTTGTGGTACGCAAGTGCCACAAATGTAAATAGCGTACGTTTTCTTGTCGTTTGTTTTGTTACGCTTGTAGAAGGAAAGCTAGCGTTTTTTTGTGTGAAAAGTCACTATCGTTTTGTGAGCGACGAAGGACAGTCGTGAGTCCAGCCAGGACAAAATTGTAAAAGTTGATTAGACAGTTAGAAATAAATTAATTAGTGCTTATCAGTACGGATTTCTGTTGCCTTTGCTAATTTATTAGTGTGACTGGTCTATTTTCGCCAACAATAGTTCCAGTTTCATCCCTGCCGGGATACAGTTTTCGTGCAAGATAACACAGTTCCTGCTGCCGCAGGTGGTCCTTCAATCAGTTAGCGTTACTGGCTAAGCATTTCTCGAGATCATACGCCTTGGTCGAGAGAATTTTACCCTATTATCATTTGGTGATAATAACTACTTCTTCTAAAGCCATTAGCCAAACTCGTGGAAAAAGAGTATCTGCCGTCAAAATGGCCTGATTAAACAGATACTAGAATTTTTTTTCACCCAAGCTTAACTCAACTTCAGACTATCTACATTAATTTTTTTACATAGAGAAACATTAGTTTTCATGTTATACTTTCGAGGATTCAATTGCAATACACGATTTGCCACTAGGGATAAGGAATATTCACGACTACTCCTAATTCTTGATGAGGCTAAACTCGCTGCATTACATATTCGTGATTGAAATCGGCGAGGAAGAATGTTTCGAATTTGTGAAAGTATACATTTAAACTCGCGTATTTTGTTGCATTAGAATGTGTGTAAAAAATTGAACTTCACACGTCCTTTAGTCTAATGCTGAACGCTAACAGTAATGAACCTTTCTGGATCTACAATTTCCGAGAAACTTCCGCCATAGAGCGTAATTTTTACCTGTTCAAATGCTAAGGTGATTTTTTTTGTTATGAAATTGTTTTAAAATATCACTTGTGCTCTGAACAACTGGTAATAAAGCTCACTCTGAGATTCAAAATTCACAGCTTTATAATAATCTCAACATTTGAAGAAAAACACTGAGGAGAGACCCGAACTGGGAGGGAAGTACCAAAACTATCACTAAAATGCGCGAAATGTAATCGTCCTGCATTTGACAACAGTATTTCCAAGAACAATAAGCAATTTGTTGGTTTTTACTGTCACTTTAAAAAATTATTATGATAGCATGTGCAGCACATTAAGTTGGCTCAGTTTCAGTTTACACGACATTTAATTTTGTATAAGCAAAATATATTTTAGATACATATCTGACAGCAGCTACTCGCTGGCTACAATTTGCATGGCAATAAAGTATGAAACATAGAAGACAGCAAACTTTGCAGGGATTTTTGTTTTGCGAGTGAAACACCCAGAGCTAGAATAGTAGACGCGACCTGACCATGATCATTAGATATTATGGCAGCTAATAAAGGATTATGGTTATTGTTCACTGGAAGTTGTAGAGACTCCTCTCTACTGTCACCCAGCTCTCAGAGCCATGCATAGAAGTTCGCTTCGATATGGGAAAAATATTGACAATGAGTATGCCACTGTAAAAAATAAGGATGCCAAGGTCTGAACTATTTAGCCAATTAGCATATTTGCAAATGTATGACCACGTTTAGCTAGAGCTGCATGCTCCTGTAATGATCAAAATATTTCCATTCTCCCAAAAAATTGAATAAAAATTTAGGAGAATAGTGTGCCAAGTCACGAGGGCTTGTAAATAACTTTCATCGATTCGTGAAGGGTTTTCTTACACCTCAGTTTGCCAAATAAATCGGATGCTTGAATAAACGTTCATATGAAATCAACAAGATTGCATTTCTATTTTTCACTTGACAACGTAAATACACATGACATGAAATAAAATAGTATAAATCATAATGTAACATAATGTAAAAAACACGTACCTGCGGAAGGGTATTTGTAAATTCTCCAAATTTGAGGACGTAATCTTTGAAAAATTTTCAACTTTATTTACAATGAACAATCTAAGTAAATGTCCAGAGTAGTGTACTAAGAAAGAGCAATACAATTTTTCAATCACCCGGTAACTTTTTAAGGAACACACGGGAAGCTGTGATCTTTCTCTTTCTGATATATGTATGTTTCACAAAGCGCACATAATCTAATTTTTTTTAAACGTGGATGTCTATTTCAAAACCGTTTGCATATCACAACCGATCTTTCAAAGTAGTGTCTTTACTTATGTAACTCCTTTGTACTCATAAGGTTTTTTTAAAAATTTTAAAAAATTTAGGCACTTAGTACAACTCCTTTGTACTCATAAGGTTTTTTTTTTAATTTTTAAAAATTTAGGCACTTAGTACGGAATGTTGAATACTTGAGCTTGTGTCTGTAACAAAAAGGAAATCTTAGAACAAGTAAAAATGCCTAAACTAAACGTAAAAAATGAGCACATTTCTTTAAAAAATCATAACCCTTTTTCTTTCCACACAAGTCTCCTCTTGTCAAATGAAGGGGTTGATCCCGAAACTCTTCGAAAGCTATTTTTGCTTGTCTCCTGCTTGAGAGATAATTCAAAAACTGAAAGGAAGCAAAGTGCTTGGCAGATGGACAAAAATAATCACACACTGCATTTGTCCGCAGTGTAAGTAGCTTTTGCAAGGAGAAAACTACAGAGCAGACAACAATGTTTATATTGTAACAGAAGACAAACTACACGAGCACGGTAAAAAACGAAGAACAAGATGATAAGATATTAACAATACCGTAATAAATGAATTTGCCATATACGATGTACGGCGGATGGAGACGTTATTTGTACTCCTGACTGATAAAACACGACTAGAGATTTGCAAACAGGCTGAGAGTAAAGCTGACAAACATGCTTAAAGCCTCTATTTTTTCCAGCGTTGCCGACCTAATACGATAACAGAATGGATTACGAAGTTTTTTTTCCGTGTCAGGAAAAATGCTGGACAGGAGAATGTGGTACAAAGTTAGTGGTACAGACACAGAAAGAGACGAGCAGAGTAGTAAATTTTTTAGTTCCATGTCTGCGATGCCCGTGTGTTTTAGGATTTACCGTTACAATGCCGTTTCAAGAATGTCGTGGAGGAGACGGCTAAGAGGGTGCTCATACATGTAAAAGCGGCACCCATTCCATTACTATGTAAAAGGGGAGATGTGGGTTCTTTTCATGATGTCGTTATGCACGGAAGTAAATGGTGAATGGTGAGCAGGATTGTACACCTATGCTACAAATAGAGAAAAGATGCATGCGCACGTCAGCGTTTCTTCCCGACTTCCACCGGTTTTTCTTAAGTTATTTTTCTTTCCTCCAGGGAATATGAACGTGACGGGCTTTCTTGAGATACTTTGTGTGGGAACGGTGGTGAGTGTTTGTCATGCTACGAAAAAAGGGCGAATGAGTAGCCCTACTTCTGTCACATAGTTATGCATTAGAAAATTATTTCGGTGCTCTACGGTTCATGCACTGCACTGCTTTTCGGCTCCCCTCATCGTCCGGGTTATTGCTATACCTCTGTCTCACTCAGTAAAAGCAATAACCTGGATGATGAGGGATCTCGTTGCTTTCTTTTTCTCTATTCAAATCACTTTCATTCATCTTCCCCTCTCCCTGTCTGGAGTTATTTTTTTATGAAAGCTTTCAGCAATTTTTGTGGAGAACAGTAAACAAGATAAATTCTGCTTGTTTTGTTCCGTGAAACTCACTCATTTCACAAGCAGACTGTCAAAAACAACCTAGTGCAAGACCAAGTCGGCAAATGATAAATAAAAGATTCTAGAGTTACAGGAGAAAGCATGAGGACATATATTTCAGGATGTGCACTCCAATCATACAGGATACAAAAGCTGGTAGGTTTTTCCTGGTGAATTTTAATGAGTTCTAGAAAATACAAAGCATATTATAAAACGAACCTGTACTAATGCGCAATTGACCTATAGATGATTTGTATTCAAAACATGCTTCTTATTTCAAAAACAAATTTAGTAGCCAAAAGTGACCACACGATTTTTCATTGCAATCATATTAACCATAAACGCAAAACTTGATACGACTTATGCTTATGATTACGATGATTACGAGAGGAGAGCGAAACAAAATGACCATGTAACGAATGCTTGGAGAATATGTTGTGCTGCCGCAAAAAAAAGAAAAAATAATTATCCTTCAGTAGAACTAAGCATATTTTTTGAATGATTATCATTTTATAACAACGATTGATCAATTATAAATCTTCTCTTACATCACAAATAAGGATCTTTCACAATAAGTTCACTGTATATCATGTAACAAATTTGAATTTCGGAAGGGATCGCACTGAGAACAGTAAACTATAAAGTATTTACACAGGAAAGGCAATTAACCCTAAATTCAGAAAGACGTACGTATGTGGATGAATGAAAACTTAACTACATAGTTTTGTAGGGAACTGCATAGGACGTGGGGAGGATGTAACATTCTCCAAAAATCTGATTACTCGGTTCGACTTTGCGGAGGTCAAGTAGTGTTTGCGACAGTATTAATAAATCCATTGATACGAGTTATAATTTAAACACCGCCAGTTTGATTTCCACCACTGCTCCCACCACCAACGCATCCTTGCCAGGCAAGGCCTCCACAGGACATTGACACCACGACGTAAATTACCAACTAACACATACAACAAAAACATTCAGTTTCACAAAGTCAAGTTTTTCTGTCTGATTTTCAAATCTTCAGACTCTTTTCAGACAAAACTTTTCACTTACAATAGCAACGAATGCAGCGATTACGTAACATTTAACATTTCTCCAGTACATAGTCCTTGCAATGTTTGTACTTGTTTTCTGAAATGAGACGGCCTACAAATAAAATGGAGAAACGGTTACTTTTTTTTGTTAGATTTGAAATCATAGTTGCAAAATTTTTCATGTTCACTAACGGCAGCATCCAGATTTTCAGCCTTGTTTACCAAAAGTTCCAACCTTTCCCCTCTCGAAGTTATATTGTCTGAAAAATCCATGTATAATACGAGATAAGTTAGTTTTTTATACATTTTACTGTGTGCCAAATATAAGCAAGAACAGATGTATCGTACCAATATTTTTAACCATTATGTCTTTCAACTCATCCAGTTGGCCTTCCACTTTAGAAATTGCGTCCAGGTCTCGAGATTCAGAAAATCGTTTCTACATTACACCACCAAGTAAACCACATTAGGTACATATAGTTGAATTACGCTGTCATCCTGTTCAAAGTTTCCTCGACTTAACAGCATGCGTGGTTTAGAAACAAATTACCATCTGAGTAGCCAGTAACGGCGAAAAATCCGAGTTCATGGCGTACGGCAACGCATCTCTGATGCTGGTGTGTCCATAAGTTTTTTCGAACCGATTCTTGATGTCCGCCAGGTACAAAAAGGCCCTGGCACGCTCGAAATCCTAAAATCATAGATTGTTATCAAAAATGAAAAAGCCATGAATATCCGCATCTCGACTATGGAACCATACACATTCGTTTATACATAGTTATTCAAAACTTACATCGTCAGTGATGCACAAGTAGACGATATTATTTTCTTTCACATAGTGAAACAGGTAGCTCAGATGTGAGTACGTCAGTTTCGTGTTCTCTGCCGGAATTTTTGCCAGAATCTGTTCCGTGACCTCTGCAAAGTTCCCAACGCATGATGCAAACTTTGCCAAAATATTAGTCCCGTGAGCAATCACAGTAAATAAAATCGGCATCTTGTCCCACTTCTCTATTCGATCCTGCCATGTACCATCAAATGTTTTTCAAAAAATCTTTCAATCACACAACTTTACAAAGATCCACACTTCTGGAACATAATAATAATCGCCTGTCTCACCTTAAAACATCAACGACAAGATCAACTCCCCACTCTGATTCAGCAGCTTTCTCAAACTTGACCACCTCACCATTCAAATCTTTGGCCAGTTCAGACCGTTTTCGATGATTCACAATTGCAGCTTAGCGAAAATCCTTAAAGATATCCAAACCAAGCCCTTACTATGAAACTATATTTAGTACTTACAAACTCTACCCCCTACTACGTTTCACTTAGAAAAAAAAACAAACATTGGTTACCTACTTCACTTCATCACACAAAATAATATGATTATGGACACTGACAACCTTCTCATGCAGGCAAGAGTATTTTTCTTGTAATTATCTCTGCGTTTTCAGCAGACGAGTTGAACGCACAACAATTTAAAAGGATCCTTCACACTATAAACTACTACGGTCAGAGATGGACAGTAATTTCGTACGCCAAACAATTGGCTGTACAGATTATCAAGCAAACCAAAATCAAGTGATGTTTACTGTCGATGATCCTGCTTGAACATTGCAAGTCCGTCCACCCCTCTTTTTTTTTCGTAGAGTTGACAGTAATTTCGTACGCCAAACAATTGGCTGTACAGATTATCAAGCAAACCAAAATCAAGTGATGTTTACTGTCGATGATCCTGCTTGAACATTGCAAGTCCGTCCACCCCTCTTTTTTTCGTAGAGTTGTTAGCTTTGTTCCAATTTAGAATTTTTAATGTTGATTTAGGTTGGTTGACTCATCGTCCAAGCAGAAGGAGCAGCAGAGTCTCGTGGTGGATTGTCCCTCTCAAGGTGATATTTTGCTGATGATTCATCAGAATCAGCTGCAATCTAGAGCACAGCCTGTATTGGTTCCTCTGGATGGCTGAGCTTCACATACGACAGTAAAACATGATTGTTTGAATGTTTTTTGTTGTGTGTGGGAGGAATTCTACGAAGCATACGACAGACACGGAGGGGATTCTGCCAAAAAATAACATGTGACCACGAATGTGTAGGATAAGCTAACGGTGAGTAAACGGTCGAGAAATGATTGTGTGTCATGAACGAAACAGAATAACGTAAATTGTGTTGTTATGCAACGTGTTCTAGACAAATAGTTGGATAAGCGAGGCAAATATTTGTGCTCACTAGTGATGCAACTTGTGAGTTGAAAGGTCCTGTCGTTGAAAAATCAGTGGAAACTTTATCCTGAAATTTTATTTATTTTTTTGTAGTCTTGGGCTTGTGATTGGAGGACATCATTAAGGCATTTTTTGATAAACAAAACTGATCACTGTTTATCGTGGAAAAAAGGCTGAGAATTTTCCTTAGTTTGTTTTGATTTGGTAAGGGAGGAGACATTTGCCAAGAGACTTTCTATTTAGAAAGATGGAAAATGCCGAAGTGAAGAAGAAAATAAATAAATATTTTATTTTGAATTTTAATGTAGGGTATCATGGAATCTGACCAAGTCCCAAGGGCTCCGCCGAGGAGACGTGTGGAGGAGCGGCCAGACAGTTTAAGTACACCGTCCAGTCTAGTTATGTCCGAAACAAATGGTTCGGAGCATCCAGCCTTGCGTGCTCAGGAGTTTCATCGTCTTCATCGGTCAGCAGTTGAGATAACTGCGGAGGCACAAACAGCAGATGAAGAAGGAAAGAGAGATGAGGCCTTCAAGTTGTATAACCGTGCCTTGCACTTTATCGACCAGGCAGTGAGCCTTGCTCATCAGGGAGGTTTCGATGAAAGTGATGTGAACAAGATTGACGACTTGACGTACAAGATGAGGATTATGAGAAAGCAAATTATGGAGCGAGTCAGTGATTTACAGTTAGGAACGTCTACTGGGGAAAACGACAGCTACCTGAATGGGCCAAGTGGAAGCTCAACAATGACGTCCGCTGGGGTAACCAGTCCTTCTTATGCCAGTCTTACATCTACCAGTAGGAACCCCTTGCCATCTTATGAGGACGCTGTTCGAACTAGTGCCGACCACGGAACGATGTCGAGTGGGGCCTCGGGGCACAGCTTGAACTATCGTCAGTTAGTATCAGCCTTGGATGATATTGCAGCAGAACAAGCAACATTTGCAAATCCTTTGCCTTTGAACGCTCATGAAGTATACTCTGTACCTGAAAATGTTCAGATTTACTACATAAGCCCTGATGACAATGTATCTGCTCCATCCTATCCATCATTTTTGAGAATTGTTGTCACTGAATCAGGTAATTTGTACTTTCTATCGGGGACGATTAGCTGTAGTTAGTGCATGCGCATGCGGTAGAGTTTTTGAATTTTGTTACTGTCAATTTTTACATAGAAGAAAATGGCGAAACTATTCCAGCGTTTCTTCAAGTTGGCGATTGGACATATCCACTGGTGCCGCGGTCTCCTGTCCTTCGTACACCAGACGGCCTCTACGTTTTTCCTGATTTGAATGCAAAAGTTTCAGGTAAGACCTATAATGACAGTAAAAACTATTATATTTGTCGTGCTATTCGTGTAACTTCAGACTTCTGATTTTGTTTGTTTCGTTATTTAGGAGCCAGTGTTGGATTGATCCTTCCACCAGACATTAGCACAGAGAGTCGTCAAACATTTGAAGAAATCCTTGCACAACTTCTTCATTTTTCTCGCATTCCTCGCGTTGGCCATCCTGAGGATATTCCAGCAACTCCACCGGAAATCCTCCGTCCGTTTCCTGATGAGTCGACCGCAACTTCGCCTACGTCACCAACTGCAGATTCGGCAAGAAGACTAAGCACCAAAATAGCTGAAGGTCTGGTCTCAGGTTCGTTTGTCTAGTCTGCTTTTTATGCTTCTTTTTCGTATATTTGATGAGTGTTACATATTTTGACTTTTCAACTTGAGAATGTAGTTTATGAACTACACGAGTATTTTTCTTTTCCATCCGTATGATCAGTAAAATGGATCCCCAAACAATCAGTGTTGGTGTGGTGAGATTAACCTTTCAAAATCAGTAGATACTTTCATATATAGCAAATCAGTACTCCTATTCGTAGTTAATTTTAAAGAAAATGAATTACGCTTTAAACTAGCTCTCCAGTAGCATCTGTAATATGACTCCTAATGTATACGAGTATTTTTACTACAAATTTTAAAGATCTTTTATTTGCCGTAGTTGCGACTTTGTTTTCCACCTGTGAATTTTTCCAGTACTAATGTATATGTTGATGAAAAATAGTTGCAGCATGTACGTATACTGACCGTGATGTGTTTTTTTCAGGGGCCGAAGCTGTGTCGAAAGGACTGGTGTATGGTGCGACCAAAACTTCGATTTTGCTGGACAAAGGATCGTGTTACTTGCAGTCGAGAATGGAACCAGTCAAAGAAAAACCGTATATCAAACCAGAAGTAAAAAAGGGAATGAAAGTGGCTAAAACTGTCACAGGAAAAGCCGTCCAAGTGAGCGGATTTCTTGGTATGATTTCGTGGAAATGATCATCATGCAATTGACATACCATATATTGAACACTTTAAAACATTGAATATTACGTAACACAGTGACTCAAGTTGGAACTGCCACGATGGCTCTTGGAAGACACTTGGCACCACATGTGCAACGAGCAGGAACCAAACTTTTAGCTAAAACAACAGCTAAAGATGACGTCGATGCATCGAGGAAGATGGATCAAGTTTTGGAAGTAACATCTGGAGCTGTTGCGGGTTTTGGAACATTATACATGGGATTGGAGTCAGCAGCCACTGTATTAGCGAGCAGTTTGGCCAACAATACCGTTCAAATTATTCATCACAGGTAATGATCAAATGGTTCAAAGAAATTGTACCCGAACAGTCTTTTAAAAATCTGTTATCTAAATTTTCTTTTTCGGTAGATATGGTGATGAAGCTGGGGAACTTGCGACGGACACAGCCGCAGCCACTGGTAGTGCCGCCATGACAGTATGGAATGTACAACAACTTGGACCGAAGTCGATGGCTAAGAAGGTAGCAAAGGATACTGGGAAGCAAGTGATCACAACCTACAAGGATAAAAAACGGCCTGATGACAAATCTGGAGGTCCAAGTCCCCCACACGAGGGACCAGCTGCATAACGAATTTTAAAGAATAACGACAGTAGGTGACACCACGGTAGTTCGTCTGGAGAATCATTAGCGAATCTCAGGGTGCAGACCCATAGGAGAAAGTGGACCTTTTTCTCTCCTGCTATTTCTTTATGTTACAGCCCTGTTAGATGCCTCATGCGACTGCATGTACTTCACACGAGTTAATTCATCACTTCCTGATGCTTGCATTGCAATCAGACAATTTACATCGTGCCTTAGTGTAGATCTGAATGTGATTCTGGTGTGTTATCTCACTTATTTTATCGAGAAGTCTGTATAATATTTTTAAAGTAAGACAATAAGACCTAGAGACAACCACTGAGAATTTAGGACAAAATACAATTGTGATGATGACCGAATAATCGCGTAAACATATAGTAGCAAATACAATGGACGTTAAAATATAGCCAGTTTCATCACAGTGCATAGTTCTCTTCAATATCTGATACACTGACAACTGAACATTTCCGCGCGATATTACGCCAAACGTATTTTGCCGTGCATACGTGATCACTCGTTTCCATGTCTTTTCTGAGAAATTTCAAAATCTAAAAGCGTCGAAGTTCTAGCATCTATCAGCTGTAGATACTATTTAATGAAAATTCTTTCCTCTTATATAGTTATGGCCGGGAGTGGAAAATTTTCCACGCGATCTTGCCATAGATATTCTCCAATTTTCTCATTGAGCAAATATCGTCCTTATAATTTGTCACGTGATCCTATTATTGATAACGACAATTCTTTACAACATGAATGGACTCTCACCTTACTGTAAATTGGGGAACCATTCTAGCAATAGACGTGAAGTGAACCCCAAAGATTTCAAGTGTGCGCCAGGGGCTTTTATAAAGCACGCATAAATGTACTAGCATAAGAAAATTTGTAAATGAAAAGAATAAATTTTATATTGCTTTAATGAGTCCTTAAATCCTTTTCTTATCATGTATTTCTGCAAACGCGACTCGTTTTGTAAAATTCTCCCATATTTACTTGACTCCGACTTTAATTCAGCGTTCCTGCGGATCTTGTTTGATTAAAAACCAGGGTATTACCGATTTTATGCAACTCACGAAAATTTGAAGAAAATAACAAGAACATTCTGTCCGACGTAAAAAGTCAAGTCGAGGTGGCAACTTTCCATACGTATCCATGCAGAAATCCATCAAAGCAAAAAGGGTCTCACATCTTTTCCCCGCACTAGACCGCAACAATCTTTTTCGTATGTATTGATTGTTGCTGGGGGCCGACGATTTTCCTCTCTCTCAAACATATGCATAATAAATATGTTCATTTATAAATCAAACCTATTCATCTGCCAGTAATAACACTTTATTGGCTTCACAGATGAAGTGCACCCTAGGGATTCTGTTCTGTCTCTTTTCCTTCTTCTCAGAAAATGAAACATCCAGGGCTTTCTCTCGGTTAGAATGAATAAGGACAGTAACCCTTATTGACTATGCGAAAACACCTTTTTCATATTGATGATATATGACACGTCCATAAGCTCAGACATCAGACTTTCTCCTCTCTCAGTATAAACAGTTTCGAAAATTGAAACATTTTGAGACTCTCGCCCTCTCTCTCTCTCTCAAGCCCCATTAAACATACTGCTATTGCATCAGTCACTCTAACTGCCTGCATTTCTCTCGCAAACTATAATTTAATGGGATTGGTGATAGCCAAAGTGAAAGGGTCTTTTAGGCATGTACTCAACTCTCATTTTCACAAAATGGCAAAAGAAAAGCAAATAGCTTGGAACTGCTAACAACTAACGGAAGTGGAAGGATAAGTAAACAAGAGCAACTGCCTTTGTCCATAATCCCGTAGAATGATAGAAGAAAAAAAAACATGGCTGTGTTCCTATCTTTTAGTCTCTTATGTTTTTCTCTTCGTCCTTGTGCTTTTGCATTTTGTTACTGGAAATCACTAAATAGACTGGGAACCATTATATACCTACTTCGTACCATGTAAGATCAAAGCAGCAGTGAGAAACTAATCGGAAAAGTCTTGCGCCAGAAGCAGCATTCATCATCCTTCTTCTCCAAAAAAAGTCAAACTTTCCCATCACAAACATGTACATGTAAACTACTTTTTTTCTACTCAAAGTTTCTCGCATACATACATAAACGGAGTATATTTTCACACACCACACTAACCAGGCACCGACAAATTACACTGATGGATGGATTGTCCGTCTGTCCGTGAAAGTTTTCCCACGCAGTAGGGCAACCTGCCCCTCGGTGTATCCCAAAGGTGGAGTGCTTTTTCCAATTCAACTTTTACTTATGTTCAAATTTCCAATTCATATTTACATGTTAAGGTATAAGATACATTAGAAGGATTTTTAATTGGATCCTACGAAATTTTCACCCTTGTGGTTCAAAAGTTTTTTCCGTGCTCACAACAGACTTCCTTGTTTTTAGCCGTGATAGACACAAGAGGTTCGATGATGTGTGTGAAGAACAGAGAGCATGTACATGTCATGAAAATGGAGTCATTTTTTTTGTCATACTCGGTAAGCACCTAAGCTTTGTAAAGTGCTTCCCTCTCATAGCATTTGTATGATAAAATTTTCTCTCTGCAGTATAAACTGGATCCTGTAAAAATAAAATAAAATCTTCCAATACATTATGTTTAAATGGAAGCTCTGACTAGTTAAATATAATTGAAGTATTTTAGGAAAGAATGCATCAAGATTTGGCTGCGTTGCCTCTCTCACGAATCTAGGCTAAACGATAACAATAAAAAAATGTGTAGGTAATTGTGTATGTATGCAGATTAATCATACACATTCCACTTCCTTTTCCCTCCTCTATCATCAAGCCTTTTTACTTCTCCATCCATCCATGTAGTAAGCAGAAAAAGAAATCGAGCAGAGTCATAAACTTTCCTTTTTTTTCTTCCTCTCCTTTTCTTTCTCTTCCTCTCTGTTGTCATTACGAATTGTAACGTTAGCAGCACATTGCTTTCAATCGGCTATACTCGTTTTGAATTACTTCGAATTATGTAAAAAAAAATTATGGCTGAGACACTAGGCAGGCATCGAGCATATTCTACTTTGCTCAGCCAGCTAACTACCGTAAAACTTCCAAAGAACGCCCCTGGCCAAAAATTAAAATTTCCTCCTCGACCCCCAGTGATAATACAAGACCTTCAATCAATCAATTATTAATTACTTTTTTTTAAATTTCAGCCTAATATAGCTTGGATTTAATTATTATTTCAATAAGAATTTCATTCTCAGTGGCTTGCTTTTTGTCATTTTCTATGACTAAACGTTTATTCATCTCGATATTGTGGGCTTGATCCCTGGTTTATACCCGGCGTTATTTGGAGGCCCTCTTGAACCCCGGCGTTCTTTCGAAGTTTCATGGTATAGCAACTAATCATTAGTTTTGAATGTACCCGGTGTACACAGGATATACATGTATACAGTTGTGTACCTACGAGCCACCTTTTTTTTCGAGACTGATAGAGCTCTAGTTTGGAGTTTCAATGTCTTTCTTCCCTTTCACTTTTCAAACCTATTTCGCTCGTAATAGCAAACATGGTTAAGTTAGCGTACCATTTTTATATGAAAGGATCATCGATATTCTAGTTGCTGGAACAAAACCGAGAGCGTGTATAATTTGATGTATTTCAGCTTGTTCAGCTCGGGCTAGACAGAGAGAGAGAGAGTGGAAAAAAACTTTCACCAGTTGGCATGTACAATGAATGTCTCTGGGAGAAAGCAGGAGCAGCAGCAGCATCCATCCAGCCATCACGGTTGCCCAACTCGTCGTTGTTATAGTGAACCTCCTGGTGAACTCAATATAATACATCAAGACGGGGAACAGAGGAGAAAATAGTTTGTTTGATCAGAGTCATGTTGGGCACGGATTCATTCCAGTCAACTCGTCGTCTTGATGACCGTGTTGGTTTAGACATATTTCTTTTTTTTTCATTTCATTGCAGCTTTTTTTTTCTTCTTTTTATTCGACAAGTGAAAGCACAGAGAAAAGTGGTGTTGGTTGTGGTCCATGAGTATGACAGAGTACACACCTTTTAAAGGATGCTGCTGCTGCTTCTTTCAGAGAGTAGCCAGAGAGAAAGAGTGCTCTCTTTTATGTTCAAGAAGGGAAAACTACCTACCTGTAGTATAAATAGTACTTTGTCTGTGAGAGAAGGAATTTTTTATAAACTGATCTTTGAGTGGTCCAGTGAGAATGAGAATATGACATGTGATTGAGCAATCATGTGAAAGTGCTGCTGTAGGCCTTTTCTTATGAATATTTTTTATCTCTGTGGAAATCTGTACATCTCTTGTTGAGTAGAAATGCGATCATGTCGTTTTCGATGGCGTCTATCATGACAATGGATAAGATTATGGCGTTAGTGAAAGTGTTACTTAAGACTAGTTAATGTTTTTCTACTTGGAATTAGTATCACAAATTCAAGCTTTAACTGACAACTGAGATAATGTTGACTGTTAAACTTGTAAAACATGCATTATTTTATTGGAACAAAAGCGTTTGAGTCCGTTACTAGGACGGCTATACTGAAAATGGAGCGGTTGTTTTGGGCACTTATATTTACTTGGTATTTAAGCTCAAGGTAGGTCATTCATTACATCCCAAGTCCAAAATTTTCAGAGCTGGCTTTGATATAGAATTTGATGTTGTTTTCTTCTTTGAAAGTGTCGTAAAGGGAGTCAAATCATCGTCCGACAAATTGGAAAATGTCACCCAGACAATTGCACATCTTCTTCAAGGTTATGACATTCGACTTCGGCCTAACTTCGGAGGTAACAAAGAAACAAAACTAACACGACAGTTTTTAGCATTTCTCCTGATATACACATTATGAATGCCCTTATTGGCTTAAAATCTATTGTTTAGGAGATCCGTTA
Source organism: Akabosia matsudoensis (assembly GCA_019593645.1). Lineage (NCBI taxonomy): Eukaryota > Metazoa > Arthropoda > Collembola > Entomobryomorpha > Paronellidae > Akabosia > Akabosia matsudoensis. Next base: position 23,253 of record VICI01000713.1, read on the forward strand.
TACGTTGGAATGGACCTAACTATAGCTAGTTTTGATCACATCTCTGAAGTAAATATGGTATGTGGCTGTGATTTGATTCAAGATAAACTGTTCAATTTACTATCTCTGTTTTGTTGTTGATTGTCACAAAGAAAAATTGTTCCTACAGGACTATACTATCACCATGTACCTAAATCAATACTGGAAGGATGAAAGGCTCGCATTCAGTTCTGATGATGAGGTACTCACCTTATCAGGGGATTTTGCAGAGAAGATTTGGGTGCCAGATACTTTCTTTGCCAATGATAAAAATAGGTAGGCATGGTAACTTCTTTTTTAAAGAAAACTACTCATAATATCATGTTCATAAATTTGTTTCAATGTGTACCCTTTAGTTTCCTACATGATGTAACTGAAAAGAACAAAATGGTTCGTCTTTACGGAGACGGGAGCGTCACTTATGGAATGAGATTCACCACCACACTTGCATGCATGATGGACCTCCACTATTATCCCTTGGATAGTCAAAATTGCACAGTTGAAATAGAAAGCTGTAAGAAAATTTGCAAACAACTTAAAATATTACTACATTTCCACGTCACTTTTTTTCGTTCGTTTTTAGACGGGTACACAGTGACAGATGTAGTCATGTACTGGAAAGATACACCTGTCACAGGTGTGGAGGAAGCGGAGCTTCCCCAGTTCACCATTACTGGATATGAAACTAATGATAGAAAAGAAAGTCTTGCCACTGGAGTCTACCAGCGCTTGTCACTTTCATTCAAGCTGCAAAGAAACATTGGATATTTTATATTTCAAACCTATCTTCCTTCAATTTTGATTGTAATGCTCAGTTGGGTGTCATTTTGGATTAACCACGAGGCAACTAGTGCCAGGGTTGCATTGGGTATGCAAAACATTTTTGTTGAATTGAGTGAAATGTGCTAAATATGTGATTTTTAAAATACACTTTACTCCTTTTTTGATAGGGATCACAACGGTGCTAACAATGACAACCATTAGTACTGGAGTGCGTTCATCCCTCCCAAGAATTTCATATGTAAAAGCTATTGACATTTACTTGGTTATGTGCTTCGTGTTCGTTTTTGCTGCACTTTTGGAATATGCAGCTGTAAATTACACCTACTGGGGAGCAAGGGCGAAGAAGAAGGTTAAGCAAAAGAAGGCTGACACGCCAACCAAAAGACAAGAGCAGTGCTATGGAAACGAAGAAATCATCGAGCTTCAGGTAATTAAGGACATGCCAATATTGCGTTCGAATTGCACACACGTGTATGACACAAAAATTATGCATAAATGTCTGATAGGAACTGCAATTGTCACCTATACCATCCATAAGAAAGAGAACATTTGCTTCTCAGAGTGATCCCTCACTTGGCGCCGCTCAGTCCCCTCGATTTCCTCCAAGTTTTAGAATCCACCGACCACACCATGGACTGGGGTCCTCATACGGCGTCGGAACTGGCGGAGGTAGTTTGCGATCCCGGGGCCGTAGCCGGTCGTCCAGACAACGAGACCAGTGTCAGCCTCAACCTCCAAAAGTACTCCAAACTATACGACGAGGAGCGAGCGCACTCAAGGCATCACTTCCCCGAATCAGAGATGTGAATGTGATTGACAAGTACTCGAGAGTTATTTTCCCAGTGTCATTTATTCTCTTCAATGCTGTGTACTGGTCGTTCTACTTTTTGTGAGAATCGCCATCTGCCTATTACTACTAAATAGGCAGATGGATCCCGCCTCATATTTCTCTTGTTTTACTTGTATCGGATACCGTTTCACAATTGATGCGTTCATGTCCATTGGACAGTACCAGAGAAACTTTCAATGGCAAGGTATTGGTTCCAAGTGGACTTGGTTTGGACTGCGGAAAGTTTTACTCATTATTAACCCCCGATCAAGTTGCACAGCATTAAACACGTGTGTGTGTGTGCAGTCCCCGTTTTTCTACTATGGCAAGTAAATGTCTAAGAAAATCTGATTGTGAGTAAATAGTGTCAAAAAAATCGTCAAGCAAATAGGAGAACCGAATGTTAACACGTACTAACCAGGTTGTCTTGAACTTTAGCAAAGGGAAATCTGAGAGATAGCCAGCTAAATCCCGTCTTTCATAGAAATGTGACAAAGAAGCACATTCATCGTAATCTAGTTAGGGGAGACAATTTAAGGAAAATAGAGAAACAAGTTGGTCTACCAAATGGTGCTTGATCAATCAAACAAGTAGAAAAGATAGCCTGTATTATAGCCACTGCAACCTTGCAAAGCCAACAAATAAAATTTAGCTGCTTACTTAGCAATGCCATTTTTATGTGCTCCTTTCGTATCAGGATGAGCAAGAACAACATCATGTTCTCAGTCACATCAAAATGTTTTCAAAAGCTGAGGAGTGAGATTAGGAAGTAATTGAGAATTTTAATGTTTTATATGCGAGCATTTACTGCAAAATATTATCCAAGAAGTTGATTCATGCTCATCGCATCATTCATTTCTTCTGCGTGAAACTAGAGCCAGTTTCGTACACGGACGTTTCATATAAAAGTCGCAAAGGCAAGTTATGCTTACTTAGCAGAAGAACACAATGTCATGTTGCAATTAATGATGTGTAGTTAGAAATCTTTAAATAACAAATTCATGCTAAGGACTCACAATTAGTAACTTATTAAGCGACACAGGAGACCTCTGCTCTTGTCATAATGCTCCAGCAAATAAATCACTAAAAGTTGCTATTTTTTAGGAAATTTGAATCATTCCGAGACAAAATGGTGCTACTACTTATCCAAGATAGAAATATTTTTGACGAAAAAAAACTGAACCCGGAATGGTGCTTTGTTTGTAGAATTTGATGGAGATAAGTTTAAGCAATGATATGAGAAAAAAATGAGTGGTTTGTGGGCCAGTATTGCAAATATGACACCACTGCTTTCTTCCCAATTGTTTCCATCGAGTGTAAGATATGATCCAAGGTCATAAGGTAAAGCAACAACTTTCACATTCATAAAGAAAGTAACATTTTTATTTACTAATACGGATAGTAATGCTCATAAAAAATCATTCAAAGATTGTAGTTACTGTAACGTTGATTCATTTTAAACTGATGTTTGCTAAAGAAATAGATTAATTTGTATCAAATGTCTCAATCCTAATGAATGGATTAATTGATAGATAAATGATTACAAAATAAGGAACAAATATGTTTATACAACGCCAACTAAACCCAATCCAAATCTAACTGCTCGAAATGCAGATGGACCGGATGGCATTCCATTTTTGAAAAAGAAATTAGACGCGACAATACCTTCTCAATAGTTCACTTTCGTCATGAGAAGCAATTATCGCCCACTATCATTCTCTTCAAATATTCCGTTTCACTAATTTTAGGAAAGCATCTAATAGTTATGGATAACCAACGCAACACAGGTCGTTACTGCTGAGAGATTTATACCAAGTTGCCAACTGTTAGCTTATTTATCAACCAAGTTTTTGCTGAGGCATTAATTTTATAACCGTAAATCATTTATAGCACACATGCTTGCGAGAAATAAGAGGAAAACTATTGTTATCGACATTTTAATGTTTAGTTTTCACCAAGTCAATAATAAATTTGATCCAAAAATCCAAACTGTGCAAAGTTTATTCCAAAAATTATGCGATTCCCACGAAACATTCGGGAGAGACGAGATAACGCCCTTTGAAGGGGAACAACACTATCTGAACGCTACAATCACTTCTAGGCTCACTCATGCGTCACGTACGCTTTTCTTTCATTACCTAAATCTTTACAAAGACAATTTTGCTATAAAAGTTTATTTTAACTATGGCCAACGATTGATATGAAGGTAACGATGAGGTTCGCCCCGAGGTTCCTTTCAGAGGTGACTTTTACCAAGGCTGACAAAATCACGACATCAGTGTTGGAACCAAGTCATCCATGAAAACAACAATTGAGTCACTTATTTAATCTAATTTGTTGTGTATTCGTTCAAAGTGGAGTCCCAATTTGTATATTTTTGCACATTTCATAAATCCTACCAGTGTAACATTATGATGAAGGGAATCAAATTGTGAATGCCAGAAACACCCTCCTGGAGAGCAAGAAGTATAGTGTTGTTTCCATGATGACAGAAATCACCACTATAATCTGTCAAATAAAGTTTGGTACATGTACAACCTCTTCTAAAATACCAATACCCATCCGCTTTCCAAACTTTGTTTCTAATAGACAATGAGCCATGAATCAATTGTGGATGCCACTCACGATGAGTTCTTGTCCAATTGTTCATCCTTTTCTGGTCTATTGTCATTTTCAAGCAAAAGATCCACCAGTGACCAGGTTGTCTGTATTCATTGAGCAGGATTGTACACGTTGCGTAAATTTTGGAATATTTTTTAAATATTTTATTTAAATCAACAACTGATATTCGTGCCCTGTTCAACAGCATATTCTCACAAGAGAAAATAGCCTGCGCGATATTTTCATTGTTAAATGCATCTGGTTACAACAATTTCTTCAACGAACTTTAAGCAGCTATGAATGTCTTGTTGACAGGTATTTTGACGCAGTTTGAATCCGATTTGCGTCTCTTCTTTTTATGCCGCAGGAAGCGTTTCAATTGTGGCACTGCTGACAAGTGCTGTCACGGCATAATCATAACCTTGGACTTAAATTTGTTCATCAGAAGATATTTTTAGACCGTGTTTAAAGCCAACGGTTACCTTGTTGCAATCCTGTCGAGCAGTGTCTAAAACAAATAACATGCATTTAACAAAGAAATGAAGAATTTGAAAGGGAAGAAGAACATGATGCGATCTTTTTAGGCTTAATGAACCATGAAAAAGAAGTATGAGCTGGGATGAGTCCGCGACTAAACAAATATTGTGATCATAGCAGACATAAGAACTGTAAGTGTCACAATAATCTTCAAACCTTCATCCTCCAACCGTATGCAACAGTTCCTTTCAAAATCTTATGATGGAGCTTGAAACCCATAAAATGTGCGTATTTTTCTTGCTTACGATCAAATATCTGCAAGACCAATAGTAAAGTGAGTTCATATATAGCCAATATCACGATATTATGTCCGTTTGATTCATTTGCAGCAATAACCCTTTGCCAATCACCTTTCGAATCATTTTTTTTCTCTCGACTGTACCCCAAGTACAATGTTGAGAATATATGTATTGCGAATTACGAATACATTCCCTAAAATTGCGTGATGTCACAAAGTCGAGCATGCATAAATTAACTAAGTTTTCCAACGCGTTTTAATTTCGAAGCAACTATTCTGAAGTGCTGATTGTTAATTATATTTGCTTCCAAAATGCAAAGATTTTCTGAGCGTGCGAATCTTGATAATGATTTGGAGAGTAGTAAAATGACAGCGAAACTCAAACGTGTCAATGAAGAATGAGCTATGAATTAACGTCCGACATTTACGCGTGACATTAAACTTTACGTTTAGGGGTATAGAGTGTAGGGTAAACCAAAATATAGCGGCCTGTTAGATGTTGGATGAAAGGTTTCAAAAGTTATTTAATATCAAAATACACCCATAATGATGTGCACATGATGCTCCATAGAAATACTTTAAAAAAGTTGCATTAATGGTCATCGTCACGAAAAAAAAGTAATTACCGACACCGTCAACGCGTTGGACGATACAAAGAATATTGAAATAAATGAAAATTTATCAGTATTAAATACGAAACGTAATGAATAGTTTACATATGTTAAAAGCTGTCATTCGGCATCTTCAATTTTCATATCATCACATTTTGTTTTTCTTATTAGCTTTTACTCGTGACGCGAGGTTTGAAAATCAGCGTCAAAAGTTCGATGCTGATGATGAATTTCAAAAATCAAAAAAAAAATAAATAAATATAAATAAAAGAAATGCATTCAAATGCTTCAAAATATTCAATATTTTAGTTATGAAGTAAAAGCAAATTAATTATTATCACGTTACTGACACAATTTTACCTAGTGTCATACTTCAAAATCTTCTGATTATTTACTTCATAACATATACATATCTAATACACAAAGGGTTATTTTCACGGTGATAATTAGTATTCTGTCGTAATTAGCATAACGAAATTGGTAACATTGATTTTTATTGAATATATACATAAAACAAAGAAAGTAATTAAAGTAAAACTACGACCTTTATTATGGTGAACTTCATGTACGCTGTTGCATCGATCTCATCTATTTTTTTGTTCACAGCTTAGAGTTTTGAAAATTTTTGCGATATCGATCGGTTTAGTTATGGTAAACATCCATTGAACTTTTTTTGCTCGCTAGAGAGCTAGGAATTTTATCAGTATCAGGATTCTTAGGACGTGTTCAAGCAATGCACCTATACAATATACGCAGCTTAGGGTTTTGCTTCCTTCGGGAGTTGTGTCCAATCGGATATTCGCATAAATGGCGTTTTTGTGCATGGCAAGTACCCCACCACCGCTTGAGCAGTATGCATACCCAAGACAGAGAGGAAAAAAAGATTTTCTTGTCATTAGCTACGTTTTAAATGATAATCAAAACCAAAACTGAAGCTAAAAATTGTAGAACTAAAGAACAGGGGGACCTTCTTTTATGGTTGACTGGGTAGCAGTGCTTCAAACAAATCTTATTTGTCCTGTATCTAGGCCAATCCCTTTTTCCTACAAATTTTCAAGGTGGGGGAGCGCAAAGGGCCATTCTGTTATGCAGGCGGCAGAATTTCAAAGCGATAAGGAGTTATTCTCTACAAAAAAACTGATCTTCCACAAAGAACTGTTCGCTAGCATTACAAAATCAACGCAGCTATTTTTACCTCCAATTAAGTTTCATTACCAGATATTTAATAGCACAGTATTGAATTCCTCGAGACAACATGAGTGTCACACTTTTTTAGTGTTCAGTTATCAATGTCGCAAAAGCTAAGTCCATTATCAGGAAAATGTAGTATTATCTTCAGCTTGCTTCTTCAGTGTCTGACATTAAGTCTGTTTCATGGTTACAATATAGCTTATTTTGTTTGCATGACTTATCTAACTTTTATATAAACAAAGTTGCTTCATAACTTGACGGGTGTCGGTTTGTAGGAATTCACAGAATCGCCGTGTTGCTCCGACTGATCTAATAACTACCGCTCTATTACATGGCTTCAGAACAATATTGTTTTATACTGTACTGATGTTACACAATTGTTTATTGCACATGCTCCTTGGGTGGTTAACAAGTTATACTTGATCTTTCTTTCAAACGATACGCAATATTTCTAGTAAACTTCAAGAGGAAGTAGTGGAGCACATTTATTCCGAAACTTTTTATGGCGTATATATATTTACATTAGTAATTGTTCAAGATTAAATATCCAATTGTGCGTGCATATTCATCCATTCGAAAAATATGAGGACAAAAATAATGTTTGTTCATATGTGTTTGTCTGATAATCGCAAACGATAGATCTTACGTCTAGGACAAATCACGCCTGTGATTAAGTGTCATAAAATTGAGTGCGCAAAGACAAATATAAAACTCCTTTATTGCATAGACTGCGCGCTACTGGGCTATCAAAGATGTCTGAGCTATATGGATAATGACCGTCACTAAAGTGCTTCTACTGACCTAACTTTTTTTTACATCATTACATAAACGTCGTTGTGATTACAATATATGCACATTAAACTCAATTTTATTTAACTTTTATGATCTACAAGATGAGATCACGCAATTTATTCACCAGTTAGAAACTAGTCATCCTCGCTAGTCCCTCAGCAATAAAAAATATGGAAGCTGTAACAGTCAATCAAACAGATTCTTTCTTAATATACATAATATTGCCAAGGAATTCTTCTGTAATCGATGTGGAAAATCTCAGTCACGGCTCATAAATGAAATAATTAAGAACCGATGCTATATGACTCTTTTAAAATTGGCAGAAGTAATCCTACTTTGTCATTTTAACACTTTCGGTGTAAACATTGGCAAACTAATATTTGTTTCTGTGTGAAAGCAATGAAACCATCCACCAATTGTCAATCAACTCTTGTCTAAATCTATCCAGCCTGACAATACTAGGTAGCCTTACGTCAAAGAATTCGTTGAAACGCAACCCATGCAATCCTCCATGATAATAGTTGATAGTTTCGCAAACTACAACGCTTTCAAAGGTTCAAAGTAAATGTGCTGGTGTGTTGACATGATACTTTGAAATCTGTTGAAATATGCTCTCCCTCCAGACTAGACATAGAAATCATAACAAATTCCTTGTTGTCTGGCTGGAAGAAATTAGGCCAGCTGCATGAACTAACTTATAGCTTAAGTTGCATGCATACTTCCTAGAGGTAACCAACACTTTCTTCCCCATCTTTTCTACCCCATCATTTCTTCCCAATCTTTTCTTCCCCATATCATTTCTTCCCTTAATCACTTCTTCCCCATCTTTTATTCCCAATCATTTCTTCCCCCCTCAACATTTTGCCGATCATTTCTTGCCAGTTTTGG
>VICI01000714.1:0-31736 GCA_019593645.1 Akabosia matsudoensis
AACCTAGTGACTCCATGTGTGCACGAAAACGAGTATTTTTGCTTTAAAAAAAGCCCATCCGATTTTCCCTGCACAAAATCTATGCAGGCCAGTAGTCTGCCAACCCGCGAAAAAAAGTGTGTTTCTCTTTCGATTTGTTGAAAACACCAGCATAAAAATACTACAATAGCAGCATGCTGGTGCCACATACTTAGGATATTTATGTGAAAACATAATATCTATCGACATGTCTTGTATATGCACTCGTATAGTGGTTAGCTTTATTAAATCGTTGTAAGTGTAAATCATGAGAAAGTAGAAAATAAATTTGCTAAAAGTGTCCAACTTAGAATTTTACTCTCTGAAACACACAGACACACACACACACACACAGTTGCACAGTAAAAAAAAGTGCGTTCATATTTCTTCTGAATCCATTATCTTAAATTCTCCGAAAGTTTTATGAACATATAGTACACACATGGCGTGAGTCTAATGTGCCAGTGTAGCTATAATTGAGTTTGTGCGAGCTGAAGACATTCTCGTTCCAATATCATCAGAAAAGTAAGGTTAAGCTTTGAATATACATGAGTTACTAAAGGAGTCTACAGAGTGCAAATAAAATATACACTTCTTTTATGCATCACAATAAACTTGTACTACAACTTGTCGTTTCTCTTTTTGAGAGCTGTGTAGTAGCACAGCTAAACGAATCGCGAAACTTTTCTAAAGAATTGAATTTGAACAAGGTAAGTACACGGGGAAAGGAATGAAATAAAATCCTCCTCGTCAAGTGGCGCTTCAACAAACCGGTTTCCTTCGCCGTAAAATTTCTGTTGCTTCTACATAGTAGCAACCTGACACAATCTTTTATTTTTCGAAGCTCTCTAATATTTTACCTCAACTAGACTACTTCCTTGGGTCACATGTCTGCAGACATATTCTCAAAAAACGACATCGCGACCACCCCCATCAACAGTGGAACTGCTTTCTCCGTTCTTTGCAATATTTTTTGTGCAAAAGCCGTCACGTTACAAGAACAAACATAATAACATCTTACAACACATCTTTGTCTGAAAATATTTTCTAAATATTTCTTGCGAATTGTTGAGACACCAAAAAGGAGAAAACGTGGTTCTTGAAAGCGAGCTTCATTTGTACTTTTGGAGAACTCAACTCAGAGAGGCAAGGCAAGACTCGACAAGTTCTTCACCCTTAGCCATCGCTATGAACGAAAGTTATTCTTATCATTTTTCAAAAACACAGTGGAAAAATATCAAAAGCAAATCACACAGTAAAAGAAGAAAAGAAGCTAGCTCTGCAGTGAAGTAAGATGTGCACTGAAACGACTATAAAGAAAGGCTATAAAGCAACTCTGAGTATACAATAAAGCACGCGAAACATTTTCAGCTGAGTTCTTTTCTAGCTACTCACTACGCACAAAACCAGAACATTTTCTTAACAGTAATAACGATATAAAATCTGTGAGTGTAGGTAACGAAATGAAAGACGACAACAGATCATCTAGAAAGAAATACAAGTGTGTACATACTGAAAATACTTACTCTATACTAAAAGTGGACTTTTGCGTAATTTTTCTCTTTGTAGTGTAAAAGTAGTGTTTGTTTGTTAAAATCGTTTGTGCCCGTATTCCATTTTAAACTAACATTAAAAAAATATTCTTGTTGCGGAAAGAATCGTACCTTGTAGGCACAGGGCACAGTTGTGGCGGTTGCACCAGCTGAAGTAGACGAAAGTAAAAACGTGGAGTGGTTTGAGAATGTGATCAATTCAATTTCATATGGAAAGTTGTGTTAGTACATAAGTCAGCGTATTGGAATCTACGATAAGAGGAAAGAAAAACTGTATGTGTCTGTATCCAAAAACATAATTCTTTGCTCCTCTTTTCACTTTATTTCTCTCTAAAGTGAGTTGTTTACACACACGAATACACTTGTGCAAAAAGAAAAGCATAGTTGAAAGAGGAAGAGAGAATATATGAGCGAAGAAAAAAAAACTAAGGAAATAAGAGATTTACAGGCTCATTCACCACTATACTCTTGTACAGTAACTCGTTTTAGCAACGTGAACTTTAAGTACCTAGACCTACTGTATACATGCATACTACTGCATCAGTGAAATAAAATGAGAAAGTAACTATCAAATATATATTCAACCAAGATGAAGTAAAAAGGGGTATCGCAAACATAAACTTAGCTAAAGAAAATATTGTAAGCTTTATCCTCCCCTTCTTTTTTATGTTATATCAAAATAATGCCAGGAGAAAAGATTTTGTGCAGAAAAAACACAAGGGAAAAAGAACAAGTTTGAGGATAGGAAGACGAGTCTTGAGTATAATACTGTCACACGAGCCACACGTTTCATCGTCTATTTTATTCTAGAAAGCAATTTTGATTTTTTAAACCAATTTTGCATCTCAGAGCTTACCATATTGATATAGCTGTAAATGCGTCAAACCAAAGGAAAAATAGTTCATGGCATATAATGCTGTTGAGTGCGGATGATGATACCAGAAGGAAAAAAAGAAGGTTTGAAAAGGAGATGAAGTGTTAAGTAATGTGCCATCATCATCGATATGTTGCCATTCTTTCTGGAGCACTGTTATGCAATGCAATATAGTTTTAGTGATTTTGCATGTCTCTATTATAGAAGTGTTTTGGGAGGATGAAGAAGTGAGTAGAATATGAATGGACTGAGAAGTAGAAGAAAGCTATCTGGCTCGAAAGCTACCGTTGGGAAATACGTAGAAATATTACTCCTTTTCGTGAGAAAATAGAAAAACGAGGTTTTTTCACCACAGGAGTCGTTACTAAAGAAAAGCAACGTGTTTCTCCATCAGCCATGTTGAGGTGATAGAGAAAGTGGAGAAGCTGCATTGTTGCTTTGTAAGGTGACATCATCTACATCGGCAGCTTATATTTAATACAGTCATATAGCGAATACCATACAACAATAACGTTCAAAAACAGTGACAAGTTTGATAATACATAAAAGGAGAGAGAAAGCAGTGTGTGCTTTGGTGTAGGTTTGTTAGTGTGTTGTTTGATATTGTACATGAAGAGCACGTCTGAATGGAAAATTTTGGATACGTAAAATGTAGATGAATGGCCCGTTTGTTGAGTTTTGAAATCAAAATGCGCGCTGTGGAATATATGGTGATATTTTTCGTCTTATCCTTTGGCAACGTCGCTGTGAATGAGAATATTGCTAAGAGGCAGACGTCAGGGAGCGGCGGTGGAAGTAGTGTAAACTTTGGAAGCGAAATTCCAATTGAGACTGGTCGAGGTGTAGGCACATCAGGAGGAGTTGCTGCCGCTGCGACAGTCGTCGTACCGGGAGGACTCGCGGGAAGAAATGAAACTTTTTCCAATTTCTTGAATGATGCTCGATACGGTCGTTTTGGAGTTGGCAGTGGAGGTAGTGCGACTTCAAGTGGTTGGAACTTCTCTCCTTTCACCTCCAGATCAAGAATTGTTGAAACTAAATACGGACGAGTTCAAGGACTGAGCATAACCCTGTTCCCAAACATACACTACTCAGGAAAAAATAATCCCTTGAAGAACAAAATTGTCGAGGTATGGTTTATACACCTAGTTTAACTCTTAAACTTTTTTCTCATTCTTTACTGTTTACATAGTATGAAATAGCCTCTTCAATACTCAGAAAAATACATATCCAATAATATTCAAGTGCGCCGTAGCTCAAAATCTTCGTTTAAACTTATACTCGTGTTATGCTTCTTTTATAGTTTGTATGTCTCTGATCTCTAGATTTTGAATTATGTATTCTCTACGAAACGCTTCATAGGTTTTCCTTGGAATACCGTACGCGTCTCCTCCAATCAAGTCTTATCGTTTTGCCCCAACGCAAACTCCAGCTCCTTGGAACGACGTTCGGCCTGCTATCCATCCACCGCCCGCGTGTCCACAGGTAATGTGGTGAATTTAAAATTCATTTTTTATTCGGAACTCCTCAACCATGTTGTCTTATATTTATATTTTCACTCTTGGGTATAAGTCAATTGTCCAACTACGAATTTCGTGCACTCAGTCAGTGTCAGGATCTCTGGGTACTGCTGAACATAGTTGTATTTTTGTACGAGCCATTTGAACTATTAGATTTACTTTCGTTTTGATGGATTTTCTTTCTCAAAATAACTGTAATACGTACTTGAGCATTAGTAAAGAAAAAAACTTTCAGTTGTTCTTCGTGGGACATAAATCCCGCTTTTGAGTATCCAGTAAAGGGTTACAAAACCAGAAAAAGAATGCAAGTTTGATGTATTAAAGGGAAATTTCGTTTGAATGTGCACCCTGAAGTATCGAGTTCAAGCTTTAGAAAAAGTAGCCTATGTTTACTATAATTCTGTGATGCACGCATAGGAGTGCGGGAGACAAGTTCCTTTTCGTTTTCGTGCTCCTATAAATTCTGTATTGCACATAGAAATGGAAAAGAAAGAAAGAGTGAATCATTGTGTAAGTTCGTTTTATGCTCATTTTGCGTGAAGAATTGAATTGTCATAAAACCCAACCAACCATTCTTTTTTTTTCTTATGTCTTCCCCCTTTCATCTTTACTTCTTTTGTCTTGCTAATGCAGATCCTTCCAGACATCCGGAATGAATCTGCAGCCTTGAAGGAGATGCCAAAAGGGTACCTGGAATACTTGAGGAGGGTAGAGCCCTACCTACGGAACCAGTCCGAAGATTGTCTTTATTTGAATGTTTACTCCAGTATAGGTGAGCCGTTAAAAAAAGTCGCAATACAGCAATTCATTAGGTGGCTTCATCATTAACATTATTTTACTCTTTCGTGTCTCCCAAAACTTTTCCCATTTAAAATTGTTTCTTTCAGCCTTAGTTTCGCAATTCAATGCAGACAAAGGTCTCCTTTAAGGATACTTTTTCTTTGTCTATTGCGTTTTGATCGCCTGCTTTACTACAATAAGCCGCCACACCAAAATATCGAAGAATAACCCGTCTTGTTATTTTCAAAGCATCAAGATGCTGCTGATAGTCCTACAATGTTGTATTACATGAACATGAAGTGCTGCAGTCGTGTAGTTATCCAAACATACAAAAAGTTCTATGTTATTTCTTGGGCGTTGGCATTACATTTAGATGATATTTATATTTATTATCTCGTAAAGCACTGCCCCTTATCTGCATAAAATTCCAATACAAACCATTAGTTTATTCTTTTCATTATTATTTTTCTTTACTTAGAGTGTAATATACTGTTCCATCTCCATGAGTTTCGTACATTCATATTGTTTTTCATAGATCGTGTCTAAAATCTCAAAGAAAAACTCTTTACTTTCACAACACGTATTTATTGTGTGTGTTCTTGTTCCGAAGTCTATGCGTCTGCTTATTCACAATATAAGAGGGAAGATGTTAATCTGGAATACGGAATTTATAGCGAGTACAAAGGGTTTAGGCTGTATTACCATCAGGCCTATTCATTGTGCCTGTTTAATACCCATTAGCTTCCTCGTTCCCCAAGCTTATTTGCATGTTTAAATGCTCATGTGTACATTATAAGTTGGATGGAAGGAGAGACCACCTTGCACCGTTATTACATATTTCCGTTCTTAGTATTAGAATTTGCCAGCATTAAAGACTTTCCGTATTACTTCTTCCATCTTACGAAAAATAATAGGTTTGTCCAATATGCTGAAAATAAATACGCGTGCTATATAATCCATCTAGAGAAAAGAGAGTTACTTGGAACTATAACGGCTACATTTTAACTTGTTTCAATCGAGAGAAAATCTAATTCCCAAGATATCCATAATAACCCGGTTTTTGATCTCATAAACCTACTGTTTTCTGCGGGTCATTTATTTAGCATATTTATCCCTAAACACTACAACAATATGATAGCTTATGTCATTAAAAACCGGAAATATTAAGTATACCATGTACATTGTAGTAAAGAATAGAAAAGTTAGTTACTGTCGCTGTAACCTCTTCCCTGCTGACTACTTGAAGACACCAAATTCAATTCAAATTTTGATAGAAAAATACTCCTTCGAGACAAGTATTTTTCAATCGCGGAAGTTAGAAATGACTACGGCCCCCATCGAGAATCATCATACTCTTGATTATATAAAAGCTTTTGCCGAATATTTAGTTTAAAGAGGAGCTACCATAAGCGTCCTCTTTATTATAGGAGCATCCGCAAAACTCCTGCTTAACCAAAGCACATAATGCTTAAATGTATACTTTGCGGTACTTCATATAGCAGTATATTTCTGTCGCAGATCTTCGTATGTGTGAATAGTTTTATTAGAATGACAACCTTAGTTGAGTTAACTGGAGTTTGCCGTTAAATTAACCAATGAGTTTGTATAGAGATTTGCCTTATCGACATTAACAAAACAAAGCGCAGCCAATCTAAATATTACATCTCATTTGCACCCGAACCAAATACCCATTGCCTGGTTATCTCAAAGGTACCCGAGTTTGTAGCGTTTACTGCACTCGAGGATAATATCTATAGTACATAAACAAAGTTTTATCGACTAAGATTTGATTTTTAACAGGACGTGGTGTAAAGCATACAATTTTAGAAGTGAAAGATTGTTTTTAAAACCACTTGATTTTATCCTATTTTTGCGTACTTGAGCCTATTTCATCGATGCATTTTGAATTCCATGTTTAAAAGTAATATTGAAACTGAAGAATTAACATTATGCATTCAACATTGCGATCACTGCTGTAACAATAATATTATTAGAGCAGAAATTTTTTATTCTTCGAACCTCAAACAGGGATTGGTGCACATCACTATAGGACAATGTATTCATTCTCTTCATTCGCTAAAAAATGCATTGGACTGTAACACATTTTTCCGTTTTGATATATTTAACCATGCATGGATCGGAGTTGGCTAAAATAAAACCATCCACTGAAAAGTTCCACGCTTTTAATTTTTTAAATAAAATCTGTTTTGTCGAAACCATTGTGTATAAACCCATGTTAACCTAAATGCAAGCATTGCTAAACTTAATCATTTCGTATTCGGAATCGATTCACCATCGAATTATCTAAAAGTTTCGAAACCGAATAAATATGCATGTGTTTGGAGATGAACAAAGTTTCGTAAAGTATGTAGGGCTTTTAAAATGTAGAAATGTGACCAACCAATAAACAAATAAATTCCAATCGGGCCTACATATATATCATTCACTAATATCATTACATTGCGGCAAGATGTATTTAAATTTTCCCTTAATAAGAATTAGCTAAGAATATGCATATATGCTTATAATTTTCTTGGTCTATTCAGTCGTTGAGTAACAGCCGAATAAATTGAAAACATAGACACTTGAATACTGTAAACAGGAAACTGAAATGGTGCATGTAATTTGGCTCCTACTAGATACCAACGCATCGATTTCAGTAAAAAATTGAGCGGTAGTAGAACATGAGCACATTTATCACTAAAAATACCAACGCTCTCATTATACATACTTTTCGTGTTTATGAAACTCTAGATGTTTGTTATTGATTGCATCCAACACAGCGTACAAGTACATACTTGAGTCATTTTCATTATCTTGATAGTCTGTGAAACTGGATGAGTCCTTGTTTAACATTTTTTCGGCTGTCGTTCATATTCATAAGCAGAGAGGGGAAAGTACCACGAGAAAGTTTTTGCCACACAACCACTTTTGCATAAGTATACGTAATTGTGACTGAATGTGAAAGTGTACTCATCTAACCAGAAGCGAGCGATACAACTTTGCGTGAATACATATTCCCAGGAGCTCGCTCGTTTGAGTTATGTATGAGTTCACATCTTTGAATCTAAACTATCACTATTTATATCCGTGCATGATAAACGGAGACCTACTTCACTTTTCTCATTTCGTCCACTACTTCCTTTCCCTCCTCTATCTCTACACTCGTCCCACGTTTCTTATACACTTTTCCTGCTTGCATGAACTCATAGAAATCATCCACGTACACACAGAAGCAATAGTTATTTCCCCAATGACTTTTCAGAGAGACACATTCGGGAAATATATCATTTGCTTCTAGATAGGAACACTATAGGTATGTTGTTGCGTATGCATGTTTTCGATAAATTGCCAAAAACACTAGGCGTGCGATGACAGGAAGCCAGACCGATTGTGACACTGATTTTTCTGGACAACTCTCTTGTCGTTTTATAATGCACAGCCTGAGATTTCATACCCTATGTATCTCCCTCTCGACCTATTCTTTTCACTTCCTTTCTCCATTCCCTTCGTTCCTGAGTTATACTATTCACAATGCCTTTATTAAAATTTTGCAGTACACAAAAGAATTTTGTAAGGGAAGGAACAGTGGAACCAAATATTTTTCTAGCTTTACAAAGGAAAAACGTGCCCAAAACTTTCAACCTCAAATTCAATATGTCAAATTTTGAACCAAGAGAACTTTCAATTCCAGTTAGCTCTCTTTTCTACAAAGTATCAAGATGCAAAATGACAATAGTAACCTTTTTTCACATAGACTACTTACTACTTTTATACACACGCAAATCTCTTATAAACATTACTGCACAGAAGGAATCATGAGAATTATTATAACTATAATATCGTTTTTTAAAGTGTAGGTAAAAATAAGCTTTCCCTGTTTTCAAAAAGGAGAAGTCCTTCGTAAAAAAAATTCTGGCAGAACTCGAGGAAATGCATGTCATCATCATGACGGTTCTATGCTTCAAAAGTTTCATAGAAGTGTCTTTTGTCTGAATTGTATCAATTTCACTGTGTTCGTCAAGTTTCTACATAGTTTATATTCACTTCAGTTATGTAGTGTTTTTCTTCCAGCTCACAGGCCAACTTGACTTGCATCGTCATATCGAAGCCAAGGCATTTTCTGCGGCAAGTTCCACATGCACATCTTCCTTTGCTCTTGTTCCAAAGATTAGCATTCTCCCTGCGTTCCCTTCAAATGGCAAGCGTTGGGCTTCTTGGGCAGCTGCTGCCCTCCTCGTAGTGTTACGGGTGTTGGGCGTACACCATGTTTGATTCCGGAACACAAGAAAAAAGTTTTGGATGCACAATGTTTGTATCAAACAGGAGTAGAATTGAAGTTGTTTATTTTGGAAGTATGAGTATATGAAGTCATGCCGTACTGCATATTGCTCACTCTATAACTCACCACTTCTCTCAATTTAAACTTGCAGAAACCCAAGAATGTGAATATACTTTAGCATAGGTAATATTTACTATGGATTGGAAATATGGGGGAAAGTAGTATGACGTACCTTTAAAGCACATATACATACATTTTTATAGCCTTTGTTTTATGAAGCGTACTTTAGCATGTTATGCGAAACGCATGACAGATTACGAGTAAAAATTCTGGTCATAGACAAATTCAAATTGCCTCCAATTAAAAAGTATAACACATTTTACTGATGCCTTCTTTCAATTCAATGCATTTAATCTACAATAATTATGAACAAATGAGTTCTGAGCACGATAATCGCCTGCACACCAGCCAGGAAATTCAATTTCACCGTTATTTATAATCCCCTTAAGTCATATAAAAATGTACTGTACAAACTGTAAATATGTTCCACTAGTGAAAATGAATAGTTCCGACTTGATAGTGTGATACAACTTGATATACGTTTTAAAATGCATGCAACTTTGTAAAAAGCGGGAAAACCCGCCTATACACATATCAAGCATACTAAGGAATTCGCTCCATTTTGGCAAATTAAAATTAGTTTCCGCATAAAATACTTTAGTAAATGGTACAACCATATGAAATTGAATTGCAAGCTAAACCGGGATTTGTTCATGACGGGAGATGTTTTCTTGGGTAGGATCTTTTCCAAAAATCCCATCTATCTTTTTGGAAAACTCGTTTGTATGCTTGGGACAGTCAGTGTAAAAAATTCTAATATTGTATTACAATGTACCCACAAAAAGTGAATTTTTACGGGTTTAAAAATATAAATGCATACGTATATTATTAACCGGGCACAGCCCATAGCTTTTTCTCTGCTAATATGGGCATAAAATTGTTGTCTAGGTCCTGACACAAGACTGAAACCCGTACTTGTATTTATCCATGGCGGAAAGTTCGCTTGGGGGAGTGGTAACCTCTCTGATGGAACTGTTCCGTCGTCTCAGGCAGATGTCATTTTCGTATCTATCAATTATCGGCTGGGTAAATTCACATTTTCTTTAATTACCAACTTTTTTCCTTACCAGTAACAGTGAAATTTAATCAATTTTTTTATGGTCCACTTTTCAGGAATATTAGGTAAGCTATTGAGTCATTTCAACTATCAATGCATGAAAAGACTTGTCTTGTTACTTCGACCTATTTCGTCGGTTCGAGTTCTCAAGAGTATATTTCGTTCAATCTTGCGCTACTCTTAATTTACCTAACGAGGTACTTAAGCCTGTTTGTTGCTGCGATTTGTTCAGGATTTTTGAACATGAACGATTCGCCATCATCACGGCCACGAGTTGCCAACTATGGTCTAATGGACCAAATCGCAGCTCTTCATTGGATCAAAGAAAACATTCGCAATTTCGGTGGAGATCCTGATAACATTACATTACTTGGTTATGAGGCTGGCGCAGCCTGCATTCACTTTTTAATGTCTTCTCCAGCTGTAGCTCCAGGTACGTTTCAATTCTCTTCATTCTAAACACGTGTCAAGAGAAAAGTATAAAACAGCATGAACTGCTAGTCCATACCCAGTATAATAGTACGTGCCCTTTTCAGCATTGAAGTCTCAAGCTTTAAATATGAACTTACTGGCTGGCTGATGCTTTTACTTGATATCTATCAATAACTTCAATAACATGTTACATAAGATTATACTTTACGATTACTTACATGAATCTTTTTCATGTTGAAATCCTATTATTATGCTCGTGCTCATAACATGCTTCTTTTACGATCAGATTCTTGTGATTATATTGATAATGATCGTTTTCACGATGACCGTCTCGAAAGAAATGATTTTTTCAGAATAAATTGTTCTCTACAGGATTGTTTCATCGATCAGTGTTGATTGCTGGCTCAGCACACGCCCCGTGGGCTTTGATATCAGATCCATACACAGCTGCTTTGTCTGTCGCCCAAGCCCTTAACTGTTCATCCTCCAATTCCACATCCCTCCACGAATATCCCCATGGCGGTATTGGTCCTGGCTCGGCAACAACCTCCACAACTACAACTCAAGCCTCACGAGAATCTCATCATGGAATGGGAGCATCAGGCGCATCCTCCAGTTCCTATGCCCAAGATCCCGTATTTGAATGTCTGAAAGGCAAACATTTCAGTGAATTTTCTAAGTTCAAACCGCCAAAATTTACAACTGATTTTGGGCCAAGTATTGACGGGATCGTGATTAAACCCAACTTTCGGGTATGTCCTTCAAGCAAACTAAATAATTCCACTTCAAAAGAAACCGAACTAAAATATAATTGGAACTTTCGAAGAGAAAGAGAAAGTGACAAAAAACGTTTTCTAGGTCTGAAACCCCAATTTTTTATTTGGTCTGAGCTCACAAGAAAAAAACTCATATGTTTTTTCGGATCCGAATGACAGCCATATGCACTTGGCGTATTTCATGCATGATGTCATGGTTCACTTCTCCAGTTCAGTTTCCTTTCACAATTTAACCCGCATTTGACACTTTCTTCTACTTTCATACAAATCGTAAAAGATGCATTATCGATTTAGGTAGTGATGACTGCCTACACCAGTTAAAACCGGGTCGAATTATTAGAGAAAATAACCAATTCGCTACGAAAAACTCTACTTCAACTAGTTCACCGCTATGCTCAACTTTCTCCGAGAAAAAACATTACATTCAGCTTAAAAATCTTTAAAATTAGTTCACACTCTCTCCTCTCTTTTTTCCAGCAAGCTCCGAAAGACTACCAAATGGGGAAGCGTGAAGTGTCAAAAAAGTATGACCTCCTTTTTGGAATTTCATCATTTGAAAAACTTACCGAGTTTAGTGAGGTATGCTTTTCTTCTAGCCAAATATTTATAGACACTATGTCCTCAAACTTTTTCCTTCTTTCTTGCTGTCGTTTCCCACAAACTCTTCCGCTTTTATCACATAAATTTCTCCTTAAGATGAATCTGTCTGTAAAAATTTGTACAGTTTCTACCTAAAATTGCGTTTACCTTTTTGACTACCGTAATACATACCTAGGAATAAAACAATATATCTGCAAGGCTTTGTTTGAACCTCGCATACTTCCTTCTTTATTCTCCACACTCCAACCCGAAAACTTATTTTATTTATTTATTTTTTAAGCATAAAATTGTTTTCGGTAAATGTTTCGCCATTCCTAGTCTTTTGTTCTCTTTTTAGATTGACTTGGAATTCGGATTTGAAGCACTACGGCGAGATGCTATTTTGCGTACTCTCGTTCGAAATTCGTACAGATTTCACCGAAATGAAATCTTATCTACTATCACCAATGAGTACATCGACTGGGAGAGGTAAGAAAAACATAATAACTTCAAAGTAAAAAAATATTAAAATGGGAAAAAATGGTAAAAGTAGTAATGGAACTTATGAAATGGATTCTGTTTCATTTCATGTATTTGAGTCATATGAACATTAAATCTGTACCCAAACTATGTAGAGCCGCCGCCAGTAGGTTCTGTAAGTGCTGCCAGCATTGCAGTGAGATAATGATTTCACGCTTCTCCGAATCCACTATGCTCTCTTTTCGTCGTTTTCAATGCAATCTCGTTTTCTAACAACTTTCACGGGAGTAGTGCACTAACTAGTGCTTTCCACTGTACATCAGAACCAGCTTTCTCTTTTCCTATTTTTGTCTAGAAGCAGTTAAATCTCCCGACTTGGCATTTACTGAGAGCAGTGTAACAATGATCCCACACACACTCATCTTATTTCATTCGTTCATTCTGTAATATGCCTTAACAGCCTTTGTGAATTTTTGTTCTTCTAAAATTCTTAGGTCTGGGCAACACCCGGTAGGCACACGAGATCTAACAATAAATGCAGTAACAGACTGCCTTAGCCTTGCCCCTGTCGTGGCAGCGTCCGACTCCTCTCAGATAAAAAAGTCATTCTTCTATGTCTTTGAGCATTCCACAAGGGACGGGCTTTACAATTACCAAGTGAGTTTAATGTTTATCTATGCTTTTCTTTTATTTGAGTAGTTCTATGCCAGCGATAGTTTCAGTAGTTTTGTCAAAGAAAAACACATTGAGAACGGCAATATGTGTAGAAATTCAGGTATACGATGTTTCGTTTCACAGTGCAAAAAGTTTGTTCTGTGACTGTCTGAGTGCCATTCGCTCTTGCTTCTCCCCATTCTATATTATGGATGTAGTAAAGTGTATAGGGGAAAGGATGCTTCTGACGTTAGCAAAAAAGAGAGTGAGACAATATATCTTCTTTTTTTGAACATGACAATTGAAGCGTGCTGGAGCTGGAGGCGGTGAAGAACTTAATTACATATTTGGATACCCGCTGGTGGAAGCTGCCACGGGTCAAGTCTTGCCATTCATTCCCTCGCCGCTACCATCTAATTATTCTAAGTCGGAAATCGGACTGGCGGAGCTATGGCTAACTTATATTTCAAACTTTGCTCATTCTGGGTGAGAAATCTGAATCTATACAAGTAGTGAACTTTTTTTCATGTCAAATGCCACTAGAATGTGTTTCACGATTCATGCATGCTTTTTAATAAATGACACATGTCTTTCGACTACTTCGGCTAGTCAATGCAGCGCAGCGATTGAATTTATGGATTAATAAAATACGATTTGTTTCAAAATATGCTTGCAGTCATAAAATGCAAGCAATATAATGTTTTATTTTTGAAAAACACGTATCTTTGCGTACTTGTTTGCATCCACTGATCCGCAAACATTTTCCCTTATTATAGTGATCCGAATGGTCCTATCAAGACTGACGCAATCACAACCTGGCCGATTTCCAAGGAGCGAAATAGATACCGAAACACGGTTTGGGAGCCCTATGATCGACTTCATCAGAAGTATCTGGAGGTTGGGCTGAACAAAATCCGGAGTCGATCCCACTACCGTGCTCACCAAATGGCAATTTGGTTGAGGTAACCATGCGTGTGATTTTGGGTCACTTATTTACGAGTACCCCTCATGTTACCGCAGTATCGGTGTTAGTTGAAGTGTAGGCAGGCGTAAAGCCTACTTTTAGGGATATAAATAACGTATTTCACATTAGAATTACTGTGAAAATTTATCACATGAAAATACCTATGTATTATGGCGGTGTGTACATCACAAATAAGAATGAAATCATGATTGATGACTTTTGTACAGGCTTGTCCCAGAGTTGCAAAGGAGCGGTGCGCAGATAGCCTCAACTTTTCATAATCGGATAAGAGGTGGCAATGATCCGTCTTTATATGTTGGAAGGTATACGGCATAGTCCAACTTATACTATCTCTAAAATGTTTATTTTTATTACAACCACTAACTATCATTATTACTCTTCCCATTACCATCTTTTACATTTCCCCTTCCAATTTTCATAGAACATGTCGCTTTCCTCGCCTACTTTCCCTTTATCTACATAAAAAGTTGCTTCTCTATTCATACTCTGCAAACACTTTACACCAAAGAAAGAGCTAATGATGCAAAATTTCAGAAGTAGAAGGCAATAAGAGTAGAAACTGCCTTTATACTTGTATTATTTATGTTTATAACGTTTCTTTGTTCTATCACCTGGTGCATTTTAAGTACTTATTTTTGTATGAGAAACAAGATAGAAGGGAAAGCAAAGACAATGAAAATATCTTTTCATCTAAAATCCTTATTTATTCAATTCATACGGTGACTTTCTACCTTCTGAAATCAAAGTTTTGAGAACGTAAAATGTAGTAAGTTCCGGTCCCACCTATTCCCCTATTTGCTTTTAGTATGTTTATCCCACGTGAGCAGGTTCCTTATCCTATAACATGAAACATAATGTGCGACGTAACATGAAGTTTATAACCATGTTGGCCAAAGTTAACGAGAAGGCACGGTTTTCTGGCTGTGAAATAAAATTAAATTAAAATTTTCCAGTCTGAAGCACTTTCCTGAGGACGATGAAGATGAACCACCAGAGTTGATGACAGGCTCAGTCCAACTGCTTGAGCTTCCTCTTGGTTATGGCTACTACAGTTTCGGTTATTACGGAAATGCTCAGAATCCGTCAGAATCCTTCGATGCATCTCTTAACTCGGAAGATGGTGGGGGTGGACGTAGGAGAAATAATAATAATGATGGTAGTGGTGGTCCACCGCTTACATACACCACGTGTTATTCCCCGGTGTCGTCTTCCATACAAGAGCCATCCTCAGCGAACACTGGAGGAAACAGTAAAAACGGCAATTCCAGTGATGAACACTCTTCCACCCTGTCGGCTTTCTATTTGTCACCGTACTCAACCGTCCTTG
The DNA here is from genome assembly GCA_019593645.1 of Akabosia matsudoensis. Taxonomy (NCBI): domain Eukaryota; kingdom Metazoa; phylum Arthropoda; class Collembola; order Entomobryomorpha; family Paronellidae; genus Akabosia; species Akabosia matsudoensis. Next base: position 15,438 of record VICI01000714.1, read on the forward strand.
CCATAACCATAGCCATTGGTAAGCAAAAGAATAAAAACAGTCGGAATGTTTATGAATCTGAGTCACACATTCAAACAAAATGTGTGATAGTCAAAGCAAAAGGAGGAGAAATTTTGGAATAGGTTTCCTGGTTTATACAGTATCATTTCAATTCCTTATTCTGTCACTCGTACCCTCGTCAAAGTGGGCCACATTTTACGATAATGTGAATTACCCATTCCACGTACGTAAAATAAAAATGGACATGGGATAAAACAAGGTCGTAATATGCATGAAGCGCTGAACGAAATGCTGAAAGCAAACGTATGCGTTGACTAAAGATTGTGTTCTCCAATGGAATAGAATGATCATCATGATATTTTCTGGAGCATTATCATTATCCTATTCTATTATTGCACCTTGCCCAGTCCTAAAATGTTATTATTGTATAGTTATTTGATAAATAAAAGAACAATGGAGTTGTTGCAATGTATTTATGTTTCCCGTCTTGGGAGCAAGCTTTCCGTTTCTTTCTCTCTGTGGATTTTCCCTGATTGCCGTTTATTTTGCTTTGTTTCAGGCTGCTCGCTCCTTCTCCTAAATATTTTTATATTTACTCTTCTATACTTCCGTCGAGGAGAGCAAGGACTACCTAAAACAATAAAATCTTCGACACAATCCCTTCAACAAGACAATAATGGCACGAATGGCAGCAATAAATACGGTGAGCCTCCCGAGCTCCTCAAATCAAACACTACAACTGCCAGTTCCTTTCTTCACGCTTCCCAGTCTCAGTCTCAACTTCAGATGGAATTAGAGGCATTAGAGCTCACTGTCAAACATCACCAACAGGAGTTGATGGGTGAGAGAGCCGCTCTTGAGACGGATCTTCAACTTCATCATCACTCTCTAAATAATCCACAGCACAACACAACGACGGCACACTCGGCGAGTCGGTTGTCACTTTCAAAATCAACTCAAAACTTGAAAGACTATCAACAGCAACAGCAGCCCTCCCAGCAGCTATTTCATCCTCAACAAAGCTCGCATCCTTGTCATCTCCCTGACCTGAGCTCAAGAGGTATTCTCTTATCACCCCCATCATCTTCACAGAGCTCCTCGATTAATGTGAGTAGTAGTAATACTGACACAATGGTGCCCCAAACGCTTGCCGTCGCTACTTTGCCACGATGCAACGGAGCCGTGGGTGGTAGCTACGTAGGGATTAAACCAATGCCTCCTCCAAGGTCATCAAATAATTTTTCCACGCTCCCGCATAACATGCCATTAAACATTCCTCCAAGTCATCAGGGTCAACTACAGTTAAGTGTTGATGTCGTCACATCAGACGAAGAGCTCAGAGTATAGATTTAAAAAAACAATTAAAATGGCAGGTGCGTGTGAATTGTGTGATGCATGTCTTTGGAGATACGTTGAGGAGCAACCGAAAATCGATAAATACCCTTACTTCCACATGTATTTTAACGCGACTGTGACTATCTGTAAAGGTGTACAAAAAATGGTGGTGAATAAATAAATAAAATCTGTTTTATCTAAAGTACTTATTTGAACTGCAAAGTGGAAATGGCTCAGCATGAATTCCAACCATGAAATTGGATTTATTGGAATCTTAAATTGCTATACAGCATCTCCATAAATTTTTTATACGCTTTTTATTTCCTCAAACGTGCATAAAATGGAAGTCTCTCGTGGTGAACTCATACTAAAATTGGGTCTTTCACATACATCAATTCATTATTTGTGACAGCTAGATCATTGTTGAACGGAAAGAGTAAAATAAAACTTGCATACACACGTCACAAGCCTTTAAAAACAACCAATTCTGTTTTCATTCAAAGGGATATTTAGATTTTGGGCCTTGTATATCTACATCCCTCATTATCATCAGCTTCAAGATTATGTACTAAAAAACTCGTATGCTTTTGAAAACTTCTATAAACTTTTGTAACTTGGACAAGATATGCAGTAAGGGCGATAGGGATTTTGTACGACCACACTGATCCACACTACTTTACTAACAGTGCAAATAACGTCATAAATAGTTAACACATTCCTCACAAACACTTGCGTGACACAAATTTAAAAGCATATTATTGCAGTTGTAGTTCATACCTTTATCCTCAGAGTGTTCCTCTTTCAACTCGCATATCAGCAAGGAGCACTTCTCACGGAAAGTTTATTGAAATCCCTACAGGGCCATAATTAATGCATACCTCTGATGTGTTCCTTGACAGCGGTTTGAATGTGTAATGAGAATAAATGAATGGCGCATATTTCATTATATGCATCAATACTTTTGTAATAGTTGTTCTAACACAACAGTCTTCCTTCGCCTTATTGCAAATTGCTGAAAACATTGTATGCATTTCCATACCTCAGTCATTAGACAATTTTCGAGGAAGGAAGCAGCTTCAGCATGAAATGTTATGAAGAAGCTCTTAGAAATAAGTGGAAGGACGGTCTAAATAAAAGTGATGATGGCAAAAATGGAACTAATAAAATTGAAAGCATGACTATGCTTATATAACTTTACGACGAGCATAGTTCAAAGCTTGTTTATGAGCTTATGAGGAAACCCACTTTATATCTGTCATCATTCTGTCTGTTTACATTTTATCACGCTGCGTACAGAAGAGAAGATTTTCCGCACTGTAAAGTACATTTATTTTCCTGATTGCATGCAGAATTCTTGTCATGCGTCGAGCCCACATGCACTGTCAGTATACTGGGGAAGAATGAGGTTGTTGAAGTGTGACTAGTTTCCATTTTTAGAAGTTAATTGTTTACTCTGTTTTTATCTGTGCACCGCATTAGCTATTTTAAAAAATAAATTGGCTAAATAAATAAAAAAAATGTCAGACTCGTTGTTCTATTCTACTTCCCAATTGTATCTGACAGAGCTCGATCCAGTTGAAAGCTATATTGAAGAGGTGCTGATCACCCCGAATAAGGATGGGTTGACACAATTTATCGCCCTTTCAGCGGTGATTATTTTCTTAATAATTTTAACGAAACTGTATTTAAATGGAAATGACAACTTTTGGCCCGAGCGTGGGATTGACTTGGTCTGCACTTCCGAGTATGCTCCCTTTTTCGACCATGGACGGCTCGGATGGGACTCTCAGGTTCAAAGTAAGCAGGTTATTATGAGTGTGTACACAAAGCTTCAAGATAAAAAGTTTTGCAGCCTAATGGAAGCTGGAAGACCAGTTTTCTTTGTGAAAGATGTTGATCTGGCGAGGCGGATTCTTTGTGAGGATGCGGATCATTTTGTTAATCGACAAAGAAAGTTTGTGCTTGAGAAAATCGGGCCACAACTCATCATGGAAATGTTCAGCGAGTTGACGGCTCCTGAATGGGAAAAACTAAGTACGATGCTAGCATCACAAACAATGTTTCCTGATAGCACTCCAACAACAACGACATCAGAGGCACATCTTAGCCGAAAAATGTTTTCACAATTTAATTCAAGAGCTGCACAACTTGTCGAGCTGGTGAGAAGGGAGTCGGAAAAAACAGAGAACCACACTGATGGAATCAGTGTCACGGAATGTTTCGGACGTTTCACAATGGATGTTATCGCAATGGATGAAAAGAGTAGCGGTTATAGCAGTAGTACAACTACTAGTCCCTGTACAAGTGACGGTGGAACAAGAAGTTCCACTCTCGCTGAGAAAGAATTACCCTTTGATAAACACAGGAAAATGTTCCAGTCGTTAGGTCTTTGGAGAATGGCAAAAGTTTTCATTGCATTCCATTTTCCTCGAGCAGCAGCGGCGCTCTTCCGAGTCTCGTATATTGAGCAGGAGTCAACGCATTTTTTAAAAAACATTGTACAGCACACCATCAATCACAGAAAGAATAATGAGAAGGTCTACAGCATACCATCATCAGAGTCAGTAATGGCAGGAGGAACACTAGCGGGAATGAGGTACAGCATGAGACCCGACTTTTTGCAACTTTTTCTTTTTCAGAAAGACACCAGAGACAAGGAAATGAAAATTGACGAAGCTGATTTGAACCAGAGCTTGATGACAAGAGTTACACTTCCTCCTCCTAGCTCCTTTAAGAAAACAGAGGAAAGCTGTAATGATGAAACAACATCCACTCCTAATGCCTGCCTTTCTAGTCCAGCTTTTTTCCCTCATCATAATGGCGACCCGCTTAGTACAAGGAATAAAGTATATTTAACGGATGAATTGATTTTCGCTCAACTTTCCCTTTTCACCGAAGAAATAAATACAATAGTTTCTCATCTCTTGTGCTTTTCTGTTTACGTCTTAGCCTTGAATCCCGAATGCCAAGAGAAACTGTTTTCAGAGATTAAGCAATATTTACAGGAGGAGCGTGCAGGCCACAGAAACAAAGACGGAAAATTGGCATCGTCTATAGACTCTTGTGCGATAGAAGCCATGGTATATATGGATATGCTCGTGAACGGTAAGATTAGCTTCTCCATATTCTATCATGCACATAAGCAATTTGCTTCCATTCATTGCAACGGCTTCCCTCTTATCTTACCAATTTCCTTCCTTTCAACACTCCGCACGTTTAGTAACATCATTTGGAACGCAATCATCAACCAATCCTGAAGCCACATGAGTGTGCCTCTACGTATATCCCAAATCTCATCAAATCATATCTAACATCTAATCGGACTAATGCAATTTCATTAGTTTTTTCTGACCCAATCACTAATTCTAAGATAAAATCATTTTTAGAAACGTTGCGGATGTTCCCGCTTGCCTTGCGAGAGGAGATGATGTGCACCAAAGAATATCAACTGAAAAGGGATGATAGAAAGATGACTGTGATGATACCAATCTGATACGACTGCCTCAGGAAACCCTAGTTGTTGTTCCAATAATCGCTTTCCACAACGACGAGCGGTACTTTCCTGACCCCGATAAATTCATCGTGGAAAGGTTTTCTCCAGAGAACAGAAGCAAACTTCAGCCGTACTCCTTCAGCCCATTTGGCTACGGGCCACAAAACGGTACGAATATAAGAAACATCCTAACAAAACGAAACACTACCAAAATATCTGCAAAATAATGCACACTAGAAACCAGAAAGTATATTTCTCGCTTTTCTCAGCCGTACTGCATGTTAACTTACATGGTAAACTACAATAGAAACAGATCAACCTAAATTATTGTCTTAACGTTGTTTCCTTTGTGTAGAAAACGAGGACACAAAAGTATTAAACATTGGGACCACGATTATTTATCTTTAGTATCGTTCACACAGCAGTTTGCAGAAAAAAGATAGATTTTAATGGCATCAATGGAAAACAAGGAGGTAGATATTGGGGAACTTGTAACACAAAAGATAAACGAAATGCTAATGTTTTCACAACGTGAAAGCATGCAATTGAAGCAAATAACCTTATGATGCGTATACTGTCTGTGTCGTAATCAATTTCGCTCGTTTGCTTGTCTACATCACCGGGTTATTATTACAATGTTTATGTTTTCTATTATTTGCCTTTGGAAAAAAGTATTTGGTTTTTCTCTTCTGTCTATTTAGGCAAACGTAGAAAATAAACTTTGTCATTATGATTTATAGGGATCACAACGAAACTGGGTTTAGTTGGAACAAAGACTGTACTGGCTCATCTCGTCTATAATTTCATTATAGAGACTACCTCAAGCACACCAGGAGCTAAAGAATACGACAATTTCTCGCCACTCCTGAAACCTGTCAGAATGATGAAGATTCGATTCCGGGAAAGAAAATGATCTCATTTATCATGCTTCGTCCTCCTTCCGCTCCTTTTCCTACCTGATCCGGCCTCGACTGGATTTTGTCTGGTATCCTGCTTTCCCTTTTCCCCTTTTATGTGTCTGCTGTATACCTCATGCCACAGGAAAAATTAGTGAAGGCTTTCGTGAAATATAGTTTTCTAAAGAGGGATGGACACAGATGTAAGACACGAAACCAGCTATTTAGGCAAGAGATAAGTGGAAAATGACAGTTCAGTTTCCTCCTTCTAGTACATATGTATATGTGCACATTAATTTTTTTTTGTTTCCAGCAGAAGAAAACTTATAGCAGTGTTGGTTTTTCTCATAAATCTTTTATTACTAACGACTTAAAGATTCTTGTACCGATCATGCTGCTTTCAACCAGATAGTGAACAATATTATGATGGTATATAAAACCAAAAGCCTAATTAATACCAATGTTAATTTTACGTGATTTCGGAAGTTCCTGTAGACATTTCTTCTATATCCTGCTGCTTAATAAAGACAGTTAATGTGCTGCGAAGAGTAGGAATCTAAACAGTTATTATAACTTGAATATTGACATTTACCATGGCCAATTATTGTATACTTCTCAGAAAAAAATAAAATACAACTTTTTACACAGATGCATACTTAGTTTATAAAATTCAAATTCAGCAAAATGAACCCAGTTGAAAACAAGCGTCTATACCCTGTAACCTTTCGTTTACTTTACTTAATGCTTACATGCATGAAACGAATGAGTCACTCTTGTGTAAGTAATAATTACCGTAAAGTAAGTACTAAGCAGTTTCTGTAATATATAGGAGGCATTCTGCCTCGAAGCTAAAAACGTTTTACTAAAAAATATGAGTTGGGAAATTTTTGCATGATGAAATATTCTGTATCTATTAATACCGGTGTTTTGCTCTTACTGAGTTATTTTTTTATTTTTGAACGATTCTCATACTACAAAGTTGATGACGTTCTTGAAGGTTATTATTGGCTAGTATAGACGAAGTTTGCTTATTAAGTATCAAGAATTTGGCACATGGATATTTCATTACAGTAGCAAATTAAGAGCAAACTGCGTTCTCAACAGGAATGTAAGGGACAAATTACGTCTAACTTTGAATTTCGGATACGTTCACCGTTCGCGGTGTTTTTACATTGTCGAAAAATCGACATAATTGGGGAAAAACTGCGTTCTCAACAGGAATGTAAGGGACAAATTACGTCTAACTTTGAATTTCGGATACGTTCACCGTTCGCGGTGTTTTTACATTGTCGAAAAATCGACATATCCTCCTTTGTTACATGTTTCTATCTACCTAAATTACACTATACGGATTATTATGGCGATTGCTCACTTTGTTGCACAGTTTTTTTTCGTGAAATGTGATCTCTCAAGACCTAACATATGAACATATCGGACATATACCATATCAAGGTTAAAGTGACCTTGAAAGTAAACCAGTACTGATGTCCATCTGTAACCAGCTACATGTATACGGGGATATTCAATGTAATGTGGGTTCGTCCCAATGAGATCGGTGTTTTTCACGTTCATGACATTGAATTCGTTGACAGCCACTATGATTTTTAATTATCAATTCACAAAGATATTTTTTATCAAAAATTCCTCGTAACCTTCAAGTGTTTCGTTGGCTCGGTTGAAACGTTTCTACAAAGAAGGCAGCAGTTTCAAGTGCTCGTATCTCAATTGTATGGGGAAAGGATATGAAACTGAGTATGATATGAAAACTTGAAGTGAAATAAATTGAGCAGTGAGTTTCACATTGAACGCTAAAGAGTTTTGCTGTACGACCAAGTCTGTGATAAAGGAAAAGAACGAGATGGAAGTTGGCACGTTGGGCGTCGTTTTAAGTAGCTTTATAGCTATCGTTTTTCTTACAAGAAAATACTTTTTGAGAAATCAAGATTTCTGGATAAAACGCGGAGTAACAAAACTGAAAAGCGATGGATTTATTAAATCTTGGATAACTATACTTAAAGGAGAAAAGACATTTTTCGACTTTGATATAGACATGTACAATGGGTTGGGAGATGAACCTTTCGGGGGCACGGTAAGAGTTGCAGCGGATGCAGCATGCAGGCAGACTAATAAAAAATAAAAAACCGCAGAGACGACTCAACTGCCGTTGTAATTTGATTTTTGTAAAGGTGAACATAGGACAACCCGAGCTACTAATTAAAGATCCAGAGTTAATAAGACAAGTTCTTGTTAAAGACTTTGATCACTTTGTGGATCGAAGGGAGGTTAAAATGCACAGCGAGCCAATTTTCAATTCGATGCTTTCAATGTTGGAAGGTCAAGAGTGGAAAAATGTTCGATCCGTTATGAGCCCAACGTTTACCGCTGGGAGGATACGACGAATGTTCGAACACTTTAACAACTGTGGGGCCAATCTCGTTGACTTTATTAAGTCAAAACCAGTAACGTCAGCAGACTCTCATGACATCGTAGTAAAAGAAGCCATTAGTAGATATTTGGTGGACATAATTGGGGCAACAGCATTTGGAATGGAGACGAACTCGCTAAAGGACGAGAACTCAGTTTTCTATAAAATGGCTAAACGACAATCGGAATTCTCCATGCTGAAAATGGTCAAAGTGATACTTTTGTTTTGTGCACCTTTTATCACACGATTAGGGGTAAAAATGTCGGACTCTGTGTCCCTGGACTTCTTCACAGAAATATGCAAAACCGCTTTGAAGAATCGTGAAAGCACCAAAGAAAAGAGAGATGACTTTCTACAACTCATGATAGAAACTAGACGCGGAGAATTGCAAACCGACGAATCCGAGTTGGATGCTTTTGAAAAGGATGCACAACTCAACAAGGGGAAAGGAAAAGTTGTTTTGACCGATGAGCTGATTACGGCTCAGAGCTTACTTTTCTTCTTAGCCGGTCTTGATACAACTGGAAGTGTTCTATGTTTTGCTCCGTATTTCCTCGCACTTCAACCTGACATTCAGAGAAAGCTTTACGAGGAGGTTGCAGAGACAATGAAGGAGACTGATGGACAGGTAGACTATGAGTCCATTAATAAGATGGAGTATTTGGACAAGTTTATTGCAGGTATTACTAATATGTTTCGTAGGCCAAAAAAATATGCATTTGTAGGATTTTATGTTTATGTTAATGATTCCATATGATTTGTAGAAATTTTGAGAATGTATCCTCCTGGAACTAGAATTGAAAGACGATGCACCAAAGACTACAAGTTACCAGGGACAAACGTTGTAATAGAGAAGGACAACTTGGTGTACATGGCAGTGAAAGCGATGCATCATGACCCCAAATTTTATCCTGATCCAGAGAAATTCGATCCTGAGCGGTTCACAGCCGAGGAAAAGGCAAAGAGAAATCCTTACACGTATATGCCATTTGGTCAAGGCCCAAGAAATTGTAAGATTGCAGCAATAAATTGTTGTTTTATTGCATTCACGAATGGTGCAATAGAATTTGATGAGTGACGGATGAAACATAGCCTAGCCCTTTCTGCTTTATACCACTTCTGATATGATTTGTGTTGAAACAGGCATTGGAATGCGGTTTGCCCTCATGGAAGCGAAAATTGCTATTGCCTATTTAGTGTATAATTTTTCCATTGAACCCTGTAAAACTACTCCAATTCCAATGAAGCTTGATCCAAACATTGGAACTCGCCCTGTGGTAGACTTGGAACTTCGGTTTACGCAGCGAAATTGATCCAGCTACAATTTTGGCAAATGGACTGCAATGGGAGGAAGCAAATCATCTGGATTTTCCTACACTTAGTAAAAAGCAAACAATACCCTGTCAATGTTCTATCATACTCTATCTATATTTACCTTTTGTAACGTCTGCAGTATTTGGGATATTTTAGTTCTTTGTCACAAGAATAAGTATTAAACTAAAAGATAAAAGAATGATGAAATAAAATGCAAAAATAAAATATGGTAATTTTATGAAGACCTAACCTAGGTATGGAAATAAATGAAGCAATAACACTGCACTGCATAGTTGTTTTCTTTAAAGGAAGATGTCTTTCATTAACCTTTATCAGTTGAGGCATCTGACTCAGTTTGCAACTTCCTTTTTTTGTCACATCAACCATAAAATCAGAGGTCGTTTACATTTTGGGTGTTCAGAACAAGCACTTTGATGTTGTCTGTGCATATAAAAACGCCTTAATCACTTGCTTGGCCAGTGTCCAACCCATGGCATTATGACACTTCAAATTCTACTGTCGATCACGTCATCATCGTTATCATACAACAACCATCAATTTCGTTAAGTTATGTGATGGATATATTAGTAAACTTATAGAGACTTATTCAATAAATCTTTAATTTAGTAGGCAGCACCGCCGCCTCTGGTATTTGCACACTTTAGGTACATGAATAGGTAACTTCATGAATACGTTCGTTATGGTACTTTATGACTATGACTGTTGCCGAGTGCAAGTGTCTGTCGATGCTTGAACCTTTGCGACAACGCTTATTTGCATACCACAAGTAAATTCAGTCTTCCAACTAGATTTTTCACTTAGCTAAATAAATTTACATTGACCATGACCTTGGAGCATAAAGCATTTTGCAAAAACAAATACAAATTTGTTTGTTGATATCACAAAACGTAATGCGCCGTACGCTATGCGTCTGTCATGGTGGCCGCATGCACACCGACGGCATCAATTTGTTCCTGTGATGGTAATATAATATTGCGGATACAGATGACACCTTGTCTACTACGCCTAGATAGGGTCGCGTCGAATAACCAAAAGTACTGAGATTCTTCACTCCAGAAAACAAATCTGTACATGGCGCCAATAGTTATATTAAACAGTTAAATGGAAAAGTTTGATAGCATTGATCAATACAAATTGTAACAATGACTTGCCTAAAATCCTTATAATAGAGTTTTAACTATAATTGTACGTCTATCCAAGTATGGGCGCAACATTCATTTAGCTAAAAAGGGAAGGATTATATCCGTGCTAATCAGAAAATCCAAATCCCATGAAGATAGCAGTCACTTAATTTTCATGATGACCAGTAACGATCGCCAATAGCTAATTCAATATCAGTTTGCGTTCGTACTAGAGCAAGAACTAGTGCCATTCCTGAGTCTACCAATATTTTGCTCTTCTGCTCTTAGGTTTTCGTAGAGAACCAGTGGAAATATCATTCCTTCAAGTAGCTCTGAGGGCATAAAATCAATTTCAGTGAATCCGGCAGGTTTTGTAAATACAGCTCAAGAAATTGTTTATATTCCTTGGAATCGACAGATACACGAAGAATACAAATACAGACGGATTATCAGTTGGATTTTTACATTCTGGCAGTTTTTCTGAGTCAGCGTTTTATCTGAAATTGAAAACATCATGGCCATGTCGCTTTTGTCGGAGACTGACATGAAGGTAAAACTAGTGTTTCGATATTTTCGCGAATGCGTCTGTTAAATGAAAGAATTGCTCTGAAATTCGTTCGGAGAGAGTATCCCTACTTTAACTTGCCGAAAAAAATTTTCAACGTTGAACGTCAAGACGAGTTTCTAAGTAGTACTAATTGATTCCGGTAAATTATTCGGAGTTCTCAGTCATGCACTCAATTTGAATTTGACAGGTGGAAAATACGTTAGACATGGTTTTCCTGAACAATAAGCTANACATGGTTTTCCTGAACAATAAGCTAGAAAAGATAAGTATGAGTAACACCTACAACAAGGGAGTAAAAGGAACTAAACTATACACTTGGCACTCACTTTAAACGCCCATGAATTCAACTAAAGGCCAATGTCATGAGAGTGAAAAAGATACCAGTATTTATAATTAATTAGCAACCGATTTAAGTGATTCATATTGAAGAATTCGAAAATATAGCATGGAAATTACTCGACGTGTAATAAAGTCGTTTTAATGCATCAGGTAGTGTAGCATCCACTGTAATTTTATGGCTACATTCTCATCTTGGTTAATAAAATTTTGTTGCTTGTCGTCAACTAAATTACTTGTGAGCGTGCTTCATAGATTAAGTCAGTTATTGTTATGTTGCATGCGAAAATAATGAAATTCATTTTTGTTCGGCAAGAGCTTTATAGATTAAGTCAGTTATTGTTATGTTGCATGCGAAAATAATGAAATTCATTTTTGTTCGGCAAGAATCAAGGTGTGACGAATTTTTGAACCGCTCTACTGCGACTGTACTCTTGCGATTATTGTCCAAGCAAACAGGCAGCGCTGGTTGTGTACAGTACAGCTAATTATTATTTTTGTGATCATGTAGTTTACTGAATTAATTTGTCTCTTTTGCATGACTAATTATCACCTCTCACATATGAACGTGATGGGCGCACAGATTTTTTCCTTAGTGTAGACCAGGTGCGTACTGCTGAGACTAAAATATGCACCCGAACTATAGCAAAAATGACTTTACCCCTATTAGGTTCGTGGCAGTTTGTTTTTAAGACAGTGAAGCTAGCTGTGCACTTTTTTGAATTGAAATGATTTTTAATCTTACTCTATTTTCATGTACCAACTAGAAAGTGCAAAGCATGTTACGTCAGGTTCGTTTAACGATCCTCAGTTGCCGTGTCATGATGATAGCATATTTTTGTATTGGTTTAAAAAAACGTTCTGTTTTTAGTCAGTAAGTTCCATGGGGCAGCACGAGTGTCATCATCGACATAAGACAGTTTCGTTATAGGATAAACATACATTTCGAAACATTTCACAGTCTCGGTCAATTTTATATTTTCTGTCAAGAATAATCGCTATTGAATCATTTGTTTCATTTCTGCCCGTTCATGTGATTTCTCATAATCTCGGTGATTATTGTTGCCTCGTAAGGATTTCTTCACGATACCGTACAGCAACAACCCACCGTCATACCTCAATCCTAAAGTTAAAGCGAAAATGTCAAGTGTACTGGTCTCCACCTATCCTGGCGTATCTCTTAGTGGAAAATCTGTAGAGTTGCTTTCCAATGGTATCAGGAGCAACAGGACATGCAGCATTCAGATTTGTAAGCACCAACCTGAACACACAACAATTAATTTAATAGCGATGTTCAAAAATAGTACGAAACTAGCCAGCAATATCTAATTGAACCCTGGTGAGTCATTACGCCTCTAAAACGAAGTTAATAAACGATTCTTACAGCAAATCACCTCAACCTGCCTTTGACTTCCCCATCATTTTACAACTTTCTTGGTGTGCCATATTACAACCCCCAACCAGTAATCCAGCCAAAAACCAGAGAAGCATGTTCCTTCGCGAAAAAACGGTACGTAAAAACTGTCTTTTAAAAAAATATTAGATTTTAATCAATTTTTAATGGCTCGTGACGCATAAGTTTAGTTTGTACGAGTTTGGCTGCAAGTGCCACACCAAGTTTGGAAAAAACTGGAATTTTTTAATCACTGTTACGCTTGTGATAAATAAACGAAAATATTTTCCCTATACTTTATCCTAATCCGCCCACGACTCGTGTAATTACTAAAAAATCCATTCCATAAGAATGGCTAATGCATTTGATATGTTGGAAATACTAGAGATGCGCCATTGGGAGTAAAAGGAGTACTGACATATCAAGTTGGTGATACTCCATTACGATTCGCTGTCATGTTTTCTGTTCCATACAATCAACTTGCGGAGAGGAATCACGTTGGAATTGCCTTTTTGGATGACAGCAGTGTTAATTCTGGACTTGTAGGAAGCTCCCTCTTTAACCGCATGTACAACGACGAAACATTTTATGGACGACCCGACCGAAAAATGTGTCCGGTGAGTGCCTACACTGAACACAAATTGCCTCTTTAGTGTCGGCGCCTGTTGTACGAATGGAACAATTATGATAATCGCCTATACCCTCCTTGTAGCTGTTTTAGAAATGTCATCATCCTTGCTATTCGCAACAAAATAATGATTTTCGTATTTTGAAATCTGGTTCAAACAGGCGAACGGCTCGATACGGCTATGGATTGACAATGCCGACTTTGGGATATGTGCTACGATGAATGAGCGAGGAAAAGCCATTATCAAACTAGATGTAGTTCCAATGTGAGAAAAAGCTTCGGAAGTTAATGTGCAGCAAAATGCTAAATTTTCTTGACAAGCTGCCGTTGTTAAAATTTGTAAGCGCCCTTATGTATATTACTACTTATGCCACGATGCTCCTCTGTATTGTCAGGAAATAACATTTTAACATAGGCTAAAACTTATTGTTTTGAGGTATTGCGTTAGGCCATGACCCAGTATTAAATCCAAAAAAAAAAACTCGATTTGCTTGATGCCTGCACATCTACGCGGATTCCGCCGAAGGGAGTAAACCTTTAAAAAGCATTATGTACAATGTTTACTTACAGTAAACATGTTATCGAATAGATTATTTGTGAATATATCCGCTGCGAATTTAATTATAATTCCACATGTTAAGAGCTTGCGATATAAACTGTATGCTAAATATTGCACATAGTTCTGGTAACTTTTTGAGTATTATATGACGAAAAAAAACTTAATAAAAACATTTGAACTATTTATACAAACATGTGCCTAATATTACTAGATTTTTTGCTTAATTTTCTACAGCACTGACAGCCTCTGACATGACACGAGCTTGAGCTTGCTGGTGAGCTGGATAGAAATCGTTGATTGTTACTGCCCCGAAGGCTCCATTCAGCCAATCCTGCAATACGTTCAAGATTTCAAGCAATCATTGGAAAGTTTTTGTTTAATTGTAGTTAATGAATACCTTTGTGAACTCATTCATGGCGGCAGTAATTACAGGCTTCAATCGGTTGTTGAACACTTGGTTTCCCATTGCGGCCAACATTTCACTGAACAGTCCAGTAAAGTCGGTGACTGTATAGAAAGGATGAAACCACAAATCGCAAATTCAGAGAAGATTGGACAGGGGTATTACTGTTTGAGCTTTTTTACCTTTTCCAACAGCAGTGTTGTCTGTAAACCTAGCCTTCACCAATCCACCGCTAAACGTCGAGGTAATGTCTTCAATGAAGTATGTCTCGTTAATTACTTTTAAAACAGCTTCTGCCACCAGGTTTTGTTTTGAGCCAACTATTTCAAAGTCTCCACGTCCTGATAATGAGAAGAAACCAAAAACAGTTCCACTCGCATCGTATAATCCCTTGACCTGTAACATTCGCATTAAATACACAGTTGGATGTATATAAAATATACTGACGCAAAACTATGTTTGGAAGAAAAATCACTAACCTCGATGTGAGGAAACAAAATGTTCATTTTAAGATTCTGGTCGTACTCGTTCCCTTGCGAAACACTAATGTTGCTCAGTTCATACTTAGAAAGCCCTGTGATGGAAGGATTCTCAAAAGTTATTTCCATTCTGAACCCAATCGCAGTATTGATCAAAGAGTAATTGAACGACTCCATTGGAACAGGGTCCAACACAGGCAACTGGATCTCTTGATTTCCCTCGATCATGTATTTGCGGAAAGCCTCCAGTGATTTTACAATGTAATCGGCAATCTTATAGCTTGGAGCTGTTATCAGGAAAGCTCTTTAGTGTTGTCGTTTCATTCAGAAATAGATTATACACAGAGAAATACCAAATTTTGTCTTAACTTATAGCTTACATTGCTCAGACTTATTTTCAGCAATACATTCGAATGACACAATGGCCAGTAGCACTGGAACAGAGATGCACAAATTTTTCCACGAAAATGCCATTTTGAATCTGCAAAGAGATGTCTGTTTAGAGCGTTGTGGCTTTCTATTTGATGAGGGAAGTGAACGGTTCAGTTGTCAAACGAGTCTAAACAGTTGGTTGCGGCTAAAGCTTCCTTTAAGGATGACACCGTGAGCAGCTAAGAGAGGAACTAAACTCACAAAAGTTGCCGCAACATAATCAATGATTGATCAAGAGTGTTTTTGCATAAAGCTTACGCATGAATTACCTCAAGGTTACTCACAAGTCATTAAGTGGAAACTAACTTGCCTATAGCCCCTACGTAAAATTAACAGACAGTATTACCGGCTACTTGTCATAGTGTGATATATTATGGTACCATTTGGGGTAGTCTGAAGTGCTAAGATGTTCCCACCTTCATAAAACGTCTTGTCCCACATGTCAAATGAGTTGTAACTAAATTCACCCTTGACTTAAAATCTTGATGAAAAGTGAAATGATTGTTCACCGCTTCATTAAAATTTCATGTGAATTGTGTCACAAGTCCGTACAGTGCAGTTTTTTGTATTCCGGCTTCCCTAATGGCGAATTATTCTCCAATTATTAATCGAGTTCCGCCCCTAATTTTTTGTCTACAAGTATGTTGACAAGTAATTTATTTGGCATTTTACAAGAAAAATGATGTTTTTGAGAAGATACTGCTCAATAGTAGTTATAAGTAATGAGTTTAATCATATACGGTTGTTCAAGTTTTAGAATGAGATATTTAAGCTTCCTACCGCAATGAATAATAAAGCTTTTAAAGCTATAAAGACGTAGCTGAACAGAAGAACAGAACAGAACAAAAGCTAAAGAAAAAGCTCAACAAAAAAGCCAAAGATAAAGCTAAGGAAAA
>VICI01000715.1:0-31719 GCA_019593645.1 Akabosia matsudoensis
ATTTCTTTCAAATTAGGTTGGTTACGTTCGGAAACGAGGTGAGTCAACGCCACATACATATATAGCCCCGATTTAAAAAAATATCCCGCATGTAATTGCGTGCGAAGAGGGCAGGTTAGGTTGGTTACGTTTGGAAACGTATAAATTGTATTAGTAACATAAGGGGGTACCATTGGAAAAATTAACTTTCGACCGTTAATAACAACGGACTTAAACGTTTGCCAGAAAAACAAATGTATTATTCGACTTCTACGTGCAAAACTGAACAATTTTACATGACGTTTTTCTAAATTCGACTACGGTACAAACCATATAAATGTTCCGGTTTTACAGAGTTCTCTTCGCTACGTTCTTGCCGATCGCAAAAATTTATCGGACTTAACTTTTTAAGAGTATGTTTTCATCGAAAATCATAATGCTGTACTAGCCATTTTTGTACGGTATGCATACAAGATTACACGGAAGATTCGTATTTGAGACGAATTTTTGTTTTTCTCTGTTCGCGATACTTCCATATATTTTGTTTAAAAAATATTTATTATAATCTATTTTAGGTAATTCTTAGTAACCAAAAGTTGAAGTCGTTTTTCTGCGGCGAGAAAATAAATTATAAATGGCGATAGATAAAATATGTTCATATTAGTTTATACTTTTATTTCTCTCAAAAACATTGTCCATCTGATATTTAAATATTTATTTGCAGTGTTTTTCTATCTCAAACACAAATTGAAAACAAACAGTTTTCTTTCTATTTTTGCATGCAACTCATTTCTCTTGATTCTGGTACACACTCGTTAAATTTTCTAGTTGTTTCTTTTTAATACGTATTTTCTGTTCAAATTTCTGATTTGGTTTTTATAAACAAAAAAAATATATATAACATTGTCCGAGTTTTCTTAATAACAAGTAATAAAAAACGAAACAAAAGTGTGACTATGAATTTGTTTTTTTTTTTACTATTTTAACTTAAGCTTTTACTTTTGTACATGATCTGTAAAAATATAGCCACGTACGTTTTAACCAACACGAAGTTGCTACCAAATAATACATAATGATTGAAAACACGAATGAGAACGAGCAAATTTTTTGAGCATTTTTAAAAAATTTCCTTAGGAAATTTATAACCCGAATTACGAATTTTCCTGCCTCTGCGTTGTGTTACCCGCAAAAACTTTAATAGGTTTTTGTTTAGTCATTACTATTACCCTGCATAGAGGCTGCAAACAAATTTTGCTTGGAAATTGACCAAACACATTAAATCCCGTTAAAACCGTTCTTTTACTACAAACAAAGCCGAATCTGTTATATCGGAAGCAGCATAAGCAAATTTCAAAACGGAAACATTTTAAATTACGCATACAACTCAAAACAATTGGGATTTTAACTGTCAAGTCTAAATTATTAACATAAATTTAAAATGAGATCAATCCAGTCAAAAATAAATTGTCACTTTTCTTCAACTTAAAATAAACTNTCTAAATTATTAACATAAATTTAAAATGAGATCAATCCAGTCAAAAATAAATTGTCACTTTTCTTCAACTTAAAATAAACTAGCGAGTAGGGACCCACAACATCAAGGGACATATGCTCCCGCATTGACATATTAGGCAATTTCTACCAATTTTTTTTTTCTTCTTTTCATGGTAAGACAATTAAATTCGGATAAGCAAGCGATGGCCTACGTCAATTACAAATTCAATTCAATTTGAATTCACCTTTTTTGGTTTTCTTTTCCTTGTCAAAGCTCTAAACATTTTATACAAAACCACAAAATATACTTGACCAATAATTAGTACAAAAAATTCTTTAGATGTTAACTTACAAGAGTCCTAATTTATTTATTCTGTTCATCCTCTTAAAAATTAATTTGTACTTGATTGTTGGTAGAACCGAATACATTCATCTTTTCTACAACACTTAACTTTCACTTTTTTAGTCACTTTCACCTGCAGGTTGTCTAACACTGTGTAGTTCTATTCACCGGGTTCTCGTGGATCGGCGAAGTTCTACGAATAATGTAGCCGTTTCCTCCATTGTTGCCTCCTCCGCCGGAGTTGCCATTTGTGAGCTTGGAGGGAATCGAGCCCTCCACTGCGGAGGACCCCGACTCTGCAGACTTTTGAACTGAACACTTAGGACTACTTGGTTGGAATGATGGAGGGGGAGGGGGTTTCTCTATGAGACCCCCGTTGGGCAGCAGACTCCCAGATGAATAGGGACTCGACGAACTACTCCCCAAAGGGAAGACACTTGCACTATTGTTCACATTTTGGACAGGAGACCCCTGAGATATTCTGGGATTTGTATTGTTATTGTTTGAGTTTGTTCGCGGTCGGGGGGAGTAGTTGCAGTTGCTCGTGTGTCTGGAGGAAGGAGCCCCTCCGGAGGAGCTATTATAATTGGCAGTTGAGTTTGGCGCTGGGATGGTATGGTTCTGAAGGTCTGATGAGGTGCAGTGGTTGAAGCCATTCCTGGGCTGGGAATGAATATGGAGGGGTGCTGACGAGGACAAGCCATTCAGCAAACTCGCCGTGTTTCTGGGATTCGATGAAGAAATTTGTGGCTGTGGCTGGCTAGAAATGAGAGGACGAACTGGAGTGTCACCCAGGTCGTCAAACATATGGTGGTGAAGCTCAGGGTCTTCGTCAGAGTAGTCGTCGAGATCTTCGTCGTCGTCGTCCGGCGTCGCCAGCGGGGTAAACGAGTCAAAGCGGATTTCGATGATGGCGTCGTCACTCGCTTGGAGGTGAAGCTCCTCCCGATGGGCAACCCCTTCAGGGCTGTGGAAGAATGAAACTTGAGCAAATGTTGGGTCCAGGTCAGTCTGTAATAATCTGGCGAGGAGGAAATTTCACGAAATTTGTTAAATAATGTAATGCAATAAATTAAATTTAAAAGTGAATTAAACTTTATTTACCTTTCTAATATCTGGATAAACGAGGGTCTGTGTCTCGGATCATTTCGCCAACACATTGCCATCATCTCGTATAGAATGTCGGGACAGTTTGTCGGCCTATCCATTGTATTCCCTGCCACGACGTAGTCCAAAACTTGGTTATTACCAAGACCCTGGAGAACAAACGAACTTATAAGCAAATTTCCACGCTGAAAACAATAGTTTTGTTGCTAATCATTCACCTGATAAGGCTGAGTAGCTAAGGTCGCCATTTCCCATAAAACTACTCCAAAGGACCACACATCAGACTGATTTGTGAATACTCCATCACGAAGAGATTCCGGGGACATCCATCTAAACAAAAAAACAAATTTGTTTTCCATATTCTCAACAAATTCTTTTTTTTACACAGATTTCCTCACCTGACTGGTAGCATTCCCTTTGTTTGCTTTCTGTAGTAGTCTGCCTGGAGCATTTCCTTGGTCATTCCGAAGTCGCCGACTTTGACACACAGGTCTTCGGCTACCATGCAGTTCCTCGCAGCGAGATCCCTGTGGACCAATCTGTTTTTGTGAATGTACGCCATTCCGTCAGCGATTTCAGCAGCCATTCGCAAAATTTGCTGTTAAAATAAAAAACCGTCAAATTTAAAAAAAACAATAAATATTTCGACGTCACAATAAAATTTATCGCCCAGATTTGCTTACCTTAAGCGTAGGCGGCGAGTCGCCCGTATTATAAGTCCCAGGCCGTCTTGACCTCAAATAGTTCTTCAAGTCGCCCTTCGTCATGAGTTCCATGACGACACAAGTCGGAGACGTTTTGGACACTACCCCAAGTAGCTTCACAACATGATGACATCTACAGTCCAGCTTGACCATCAGCGCTGCCTCATTCAAAAAATGAACGTAGTCCTCCCCTGAGCTTCCCTCCGAAACCGTCTTGACTGCACAGCGCATCGCCGTCTGGCCTTGCACAAAATCCCGTAAAAGTCCCTCATAAACTGTTCCAAACGAGCCTTGTCCGAGCTCCTTGTCTTTCAAAATAGTCAGCTTATCTTTGGGAATCTCCCATTCCTCAGGAATATCGACTAAAACGCATAGATAACAAATTTCCTCAAATTTCCATCAAAGTTTACACAAATCTATATGATAAATTTCCTCACCATTTGGCATATACTCTGGATTCGCTGAAATGATCCTTTTAGTCCCGATAATATCCTTATTTCTTATGTAAAAATAGCCAAGGAGAACTCCAACCGCAATCATAAACAAAACCGGGAGTAGAATAATGAGCACCCATACACTGGAAATCCCTCCGTCCAGTTTTGTCACGATCACGTACCTCGCCTCCGTCCAGTCCGAGTCTTTTGCCAGAGACGAGACTTGAATTTTAACGGAATAGTTGCCAACCGGAAGTCCCTCAATCGTAAAATTCTTCTTTTCCCTAAAGTCCTTCAGAGGAATGCAAAGAGGATTGTCGTACTTTTGACCGGAGCCGTCCACCTTGTGAATCCTGAGGTTGTACGCGAGCACCACTCCGTTCGGATTGACCGGTTCCGCCCAGCTCACGTGAAGCCTGTTTCCGTCCGTGACGTTGATCGTGATACTCGCGGGATTGATATTGTCCGCGTTCGGACTAGGCAGGGTTTGAATGGTCTCTATTGCCAAGTCGGAGCACCTCGATTTCGTGTCATTTTCCGTCGCCTCCTGCAAATTTTCCAGCTCCACCGCCCTACAAGCTTGAACGCCGACCTTGTATGTTGTAAAATGTGTCAAATTCCTTGACAAAACAATGCTATACCGGAGCTGACCTTGTTTGACCTCTGCACTTTCAACCAAAGTCATATCGGATCGGATCCTGGGCTCGACAGAACCTGGAGAATTGCTCTCTCCCGGAAATTCCTTTTCCTTTGAGTCTCCTCCTCCACTTTCGTCTATTTGTAAGGCCCGTCGCACTCGGATATTGTTATTATCTAAATCGCCAGATCCTCCGGGACCTCCCCCGAGAGGACCTACTTCGGACTGGGCTATGAAGACCCTATTTATGATCTGATTAAACATGGCGTCTTTGTACAGCTGGTCGTCAAACGTAGTCGTTGTCGTTTTAGCCCCCGCCATTGCACAAGAACAACACTCTGGATCCTTCGTCTTTGCCAGAGTAACTCCTCCAAGATCCCCTCCAGACGTTGTAAAACTGTGTCCTGGACCCGGCGTAGTCTTCACAATCGCAGGAGTCGTTGAAGCAACCTTGGGGGCTTTACAGTAGTCCCGCTGCTCGTACAATTTATTATTTGTCTCGACCTTTTCCAGATATATGTTGAATTTCTCTAGTCGTCCATTCGCCTCGAGGGGCAGTGTCCATGATAAAGTAATCATTTCTGGTCCTGTCGCCACAGCCTTGACCTCACGCGGCTTTGATGGAACTCCGGGAAGAGTTTGGAAGTAAATTATGTTCGACTCGGCGCCAGTGTTGTTGTTCAGCGAGTGCTCGTCTGGAATGACGATTGTCTTAACGTAGAGGGCGTACCAGGCGTAGTGCTTCAAGCTGGCAATTAGCCGGCTCGACTCCCAAACAGGCTCCCGCTTGATTGCATCCAGGGAGTCATTATCTGAGTACATTTCCCGAACGTCTGTGTCGCTTATCTTGGGATACTCGAGATACGTCCAGTCGTCACCCCTACAAGGATCCCGGTCGTCATACTTGGACACTGTTTTATTCGGGTAGTTGACAGCTTCTTTGTAGTGGATTTCATAGCTTAAAAGATGGCTCGTAAGCGTCAAGTTCCGCCGGAAATTTTCGTAGCGGATGAGCACAGAATTGTTTGTTTTCTTTTCAATTTCTACAGTAAGAATGTGCGTGTTGCAGGTAACCTTGTCGCCGTTGGTTATCCCAATGTCAATTTTGTTGTCTTTTGGCTGGTGGATTCCTGACTGGCCGACAAACTCCCAGATTTTAGCTGGACACAGTTTGGGATTGTAGTGGAAGAGAACAGATCCGTTTCGGTTCGAAATTGTGACCCTCCTGCGTTTCGGATCCCACAGCTCCATCAAATTTTCGTTCGACCTGACGACCAGCGCGTATTTGCCGTCCTCAAGATTGTTTCCACGGATGTACTTCAAATTTTCAAGAAAATCAAGCGAGAATAGGGCGTATGTATGAGTTACCACGAGGTAATCGTCAATTTCCTCAATTTTATCTAAATTTTGCTTGAGTTCTTTGACAATTGTTGTTGTCGGGACGGACATGGATTTCCGGATGTTAATTTTGAGAACACCAGTGATTCTAGTGCAGCCGGCGAGTTCCCGCGCTTTTTCAACGGAGTCGACTTGTATTCCAGGGCAGTTTTTGCGACACTGGCCGTTGCACGGGACACAAGTCGTTTTGTTTGGGGATAACTCGGTATTCTTGGGACACTCGAGGACACAAAGTTTTTTGCCGAATTGTTCGAAAAGCTTTCCTTGGAGGGGATGAGATATCCCTTTGGAGACATCTGGTGCCGCCCTGGTTTCCAGACACTCCTCCCGATTGACGCAACGCCGGCTGGCGTATTCGTAAAAGCCTGGGGGACACTCTTCCATGCAGGTGCCTTCGTAGACGACATGTTTGCAGACGAAGCAGTCGCTGACGGTGGGACCGGAACATCCTCCGAGGCACTGAGAGGAACAGCACTCCCCAGACTGCGTGCAGGGGGCGTCAAAGCAAAGTGGGCAAAATGAGTTAAACACTTTTTGGCAGTTTGTGGCGTTTCCGCCGCTCCAGCAGAGTTTGGACTGGTCTGCTCCGCTGCCGTCTGACTTTCGTGGGCATTTCGGGTGGCACGCGTTGGGGCACTGATTGGCGGGTTTGTTTCCAACGATACCTTCGGAGACAGGTTCGTTTGTGATGAGGTTCCAGTCGATGGTTTCCACGTAGCAGAGTTGGGGATTGTCGACGATCCAAACGGAGCCGCGTTGGATGTTGGTCAGGGAGGGAAGTCCCAGTTCTTGGAGACTTGTGCCTTGGACGACGAGGGAGTGAGTGTCGATAAGCTCTTGGCCTCGGATAACGGCCAGGTTGGGGAATAAAGTTCGGAGGGAGGGAAGCTTGGACACTTCAAAGATAAGAAGGTAGCCGGTTATCTCGCGGAGCTCGGGGTAGCTGTAGTTTGCCCAGTTGGAGGAGTCGTTGGTTTGCATGAGGGCGAGTTGGAGGGAGCCTTCGATGACGCGGCAGCCGCGGAGGGACTCGAGGAAGTAGGGCTCGTTTCGGATGTATTTTCGCTGGCAGATGCCGCTGGAGACGTCATCAAGGTGGGCGGAGACATGATGTCCCGGGAGGTGACACACGAGGAGAAGGAACAACCAGCCGGAAATGAGCAGGGCTACACCGAGGCCGTCCAGTCGAATCCATGGAGTCATGGTGATTCACTTGGCATCATTTTATAAACGTTAAAAAACTTTATTCCAGGCTTAAATTTGGACAAATTTTCCATCCACAATTTGACAAAAATCTGCATATTGATTTTTAAAATTCCATTGAATTAGGCAATAATCATTATTAAAACTAGATAATGATAATTTTGAAAAGAAATTACGTTTCGTCACATCTTGCCCGGTTCCACAAATTTTTCCAACAGTTTGTAAGTGTTTTTTTTACTGATTTTCTCGGTGGTTTTAATACGTCAGCTGATCCTTACAAGCTTCTTAGTCTGCACCTTCACGTACAAATGTTTGTTTTTCTTCTTTTTACTAACTGTTTACCTGCTGAAAACAAATTTAAAACAAGTTTAATTAGGTCTCCAGTTCACTTTCGGTTCACATTAAACTTTTATAAACATGTGCAGCACTGTTAAATGCCAATTTAAATCCGAAACAATTCGAGTTTTTTGGCAATTTGTTTGTTACACAACACCACATACAACATACTTTGTTTTTCCTTGTCATGTCAAACACAACAACCATTCTCCTCCTTGCTTTTCAGTTTTCACTCTAGTTTCTCTCACAATTCCTCCCTAACTACTCCACTCCACAAAACTTTTACTGACAGGAAAAGAAGGCAGCTCAGGAGAAAAAAGTAATTGGCACCATGTCTGCAGCGGACACCGCACATGTCTACAGCAGACATTTTTTTAGCGGGCGGTTTTCATCGGACGTGTCTACTGTCTACGGTTGACATCATACATGCCTATAGCGGACGATTTCCATCCGACGGTTTTTTGTCTCATAATGGAAAGTACACTTTCGAATGGACGATGGACTAAATTTCAATTTCTTCGTTTGCAAACCTAACCTACCAAACCTCTGCGCTTCGCACGCTAGTACAATTCACAATTGTACTCTCCCTTATATTACGATTACGGACAAAAAACCATCCGCTGCAGATGCCCGATACATTGTCCTATGCCAACAACCGTCCGCTGCAGAAATGAAACCAAATTAATGTAAATCCGTTTCCAAAAATACACTCCAAAAAAGGCAAACCTTAGTTATTCCAAGAAAAGTATTTTTTCTCTAGGCGGGTATTTTGTAACTGTTTACCTCGCTTTGTTTTGTTTTCACCACAAAAAAAGTTGTCTTTTTTCTATTCTACCTGGCGTGCACGGACAACGTGCAAGTCAATCCATGCCTATGCAATAAGTCATTATATTTTCCTCCAGTTAACATTTACTTGACTTGAGAAAAAAACATGGATAAACGATTAACAAAACCGAAAAAAAACTCAACTCACAAACTAATAATTATTTTGTTTGTTTCCGGTTGCGCGTGGATTTTTCAAAGTATTTAAACAGTTTCTGACCTTGCAAAATTTTTGCACGTAATTTCGCGTATAATTTTTGAACTAGCCAAAAATGGGTGGACGGATGGGTGCCAGATAGGAAATATAACACCGGCATAAAAAAAACTCCCGAAGCCAGAACAGAAACTATACTATACAACCATTATCTTGCAAATTTGACTCCAAATTTATAAAGGTATGTAATTTGCGAAACATGTTTTGTAATTACTTTTTTATCCTTTATAGTTTTCAATATATACATGAAATCTTTTCAATACATATAAACTTTTTTTGCCCTTGTGAAATATTTCTATTATCTTTCTCTACGAAAAATTTGCTCTTCTCGCTATTTTTTGAATGAAATTCCTTTTGACTGTTGTACCCAAGTAGAAAATATAAATATTCACTCTAAACCACATCCTGTTTTCAACTTCCTATTATCACCACACCAGTCTACTACTCTACTCTTCTGCCACTCGTACTAGTATGTCGTATAAACACTAATTTTTTTTGTATGAGTTAAATACAGCCTGACTCTGAGCCGGAATGACCCACACAAGCTGAGCATCTCTTCAAATTTGCTGGCTGTTTTTTATGACGCACTTTACTAACTGCTTCTTTCTTTCTTTCTTTTTTTTTAAATTATACACACGTACTTTTATATTATATCCATCCATACATACATACTATCAGCTAGCTATCTATCACCACCGTACGAAAAAAATTTAATTGCGTCATTTGCGGCTAAATTTCCGAGAAACGCGTGCACAACACTCATCTATGCACAAGTCTCAAAACGGATGTTCCCTTTACTTGTTTTGTGTCGTCACCGTTTATTCCAGGGAAACAATGTCATCACTAAACACACATATTTTTTTTGTAATCGCAAAATACAAATTTTTTTAAATTTAAGAACGTTCTAAATCATAAATTATCTTATATCCATTTATTGCACGCAAACCTATGTAAAAATTTCGTGTATTTAAAAAAAAATTACCGCTTGAATCAGGTTTTAAAACTGAAAACTATTGTTCGTCCTGGAATAATATTTTTTAATTGTTTTTTTTTTGTGTCACTTGTTCGAACAATTTTTTTCTGTGTTGAGCAACCAAAATTTATTTTTTCATCTGTAGTTTAGGTACTAAAAATAATATGATGAAACACGCGTTTTTCTCGTAACTAGGGATGGCCATATGTGTTACATATAAAAAGTTGTTTTTGTCTTCTTGGACGGATAAAACCTGGAGAAACATGGATAAACTAAAAAGTAAGAGATGATGATAGTATGTACACAACACACCTCTTATGAATTTACTCCTTATTGGATGCGGTTTTATGTGTAGATGAGAGAGTTATATACATGCTTAAAAGATACACACACTGAACGTTACGTGTTTTTTTTCAAGTTGAACGTACGTAAACGTAAGTTTACAGGGGATGGAAACGCATTGGGAGATGATATGCTGTTTTTTTGTATGAAAATAGTTATACAATAGAAGGATATACACGGGCAACCTCAAAAAACAAATGGAAGGAGCGAAGCAGAAGATGTGTCTGATCAGGAGATAAGTTACAGAAAAAAAAGATCAAACTTGTATATAGCAGCATCCCAGTATAGAACGAAAAATTACAGTGAAACTTCCCTTCTTGCAACCTCTACAATTGAAAACCCTCACATATTGCACGAAATAGTGGCAACACCTACAACTTTCAGTTCAAATTTGCCTCATAAATTGCAATTTCTCTTGCTGCAAAACCTCGCCTACTGCAACCGTTTTTTTCGCCCGCTTGTCAGTTTTACCTCTCTTGATGAGCATTTTCACTGGCGGGTGCGCGATTTTTTCAAATCTCCGTGACTCAGGCTTGGAGGCTCATGATAAAAACTCACATAAAGACCCCAAAACACGGAATTGGTCTGTATCAGTTCCATTCAGAACGTACAAAAATCTTCAAAACGAGTAAAAAGGAAAAGTGGGATGGAGAAACTGAGAACTTATCAGTTGAATATAGGCGGCAAAGATTGTAGACAAATTTAACTGAGTGACGCGATAGAAACCTGTCGACTAGTGGAACCATTCTCCTTGTGCGGGGTAAGGAATTTGCTGCAAATCTCCGCATATAAGACTAGTTTAAACCCGATGACACCTAGATCGCCAATGAGACAGGAATGATTTCGGGAACGCTCCCAGATTGCACTTTGACCTTTTCTGTTGAAAATGTGAAGGAAGAAAAAGCTCGAAACAGACAAAGTTGCATGATTTTTCCTTGTTCTAAGAATTGACCTGTTTGCCGGTATAATGTAAGCTTGTTTTGTAAGTTATGACCAATATGATTGTAAATTACCGTGTATGTAAACAAAGTCATTTGCAATAATAAACGTTCAGGGTCGCGTATAAAAATTTTCCTTGATTTCGTGTACAATTTATCACACAAGATCCCGAAAAAAATTATCTATCTTTGACCAGATTTAGCGAAATCTGTAGGCCTTTTATGAAACGTGTTGTTTTAGGCAGGTTTCGCAATTTAAGATTATGTACCTACATTTATGTTAAAATGTGCAAGCAATGCAACTATATGTTTGTTTCGTATATACGATGTTGTTACAGGCAAGTTATACACTTACAATGCTAACGCTACTTATTTTCCTTTTTCTGGTTATCTGCATAAGTATAATTTTCACGTTCAAGTTTAACGTGCGTTTTAGGCATAACCAGAAAAAAAATACACATTTCAATCTTGCTTTTGCTCCATTCACTAAATACATCTTTCAAATGTTTTTTTTTCTATGCAACCTTAGCATTTGACATTAACAAATTTGGATAATCCTTCCAATGTTGAGTGAAAATTGAATGAAAATTTATATCTGATATACCCAGCATTCTTATAAACATGTCCCTATATAAAAAAAAATTCAGTGTCAGTGCAAAGAGTATATTTTATTTTCTTACAACATAACAAGATAGAAGAGAAACAAGGTATCTCTGTTTTATAGGAGCCCTAACGCGCTACGATTTTTTGAGGTTCCGTTCGTTATTGCGTCATTTTTTCACGGGCGAAATTGTGTGCAGTACGCAGAAATGTACACACATAATATCTTGAGCCTTATTTATCGTGTATTCCATGTTTGTTCGATTCAACATGAAACCAACATTTAGGCACGTGACTTGATCTGGTTTCCTTCTACGCCAAGCTTTTTCCCTGTTCCGTCGAGTCAATTCTGGAAAATCGAAAACAACATTGACTGGAAATCGAGTCAAGAAGATTCTAGATGGAAACAAATGTTTGTTTTTTGTTCAAATAAAAAAGTCTAATTACGCCTACGCAGCAACACAATTTCTGCGCTTGTTTTTCTCTACCAAAAACAACAACGACTTTCGCAATTTTGGCATCGTTACAAGACTAATTACACGTTGCTCAACGTAATAATAGCTAACCGGTGTATGGATGAAGTATTAAAAGGTCATGGGTCAAGTATAGACCAATTTGTAAACAAGATAGGCCAGATACTTGGTCAAATTAGACGTGTTATATGCGTATGTTCTACGCTTAACTCGATATTCATAGGACAGCTCATGTGCAAATGCTAATTCTAATTCTTATCTTCATAAAAGAGATGACAATCGTTTTGTGGTAGATTTTTTTCCTGTGTATCTTTTTTCACCGGACATTTAATTTGATAAATCCACCTCAAACCAAGTCATTTCGGCATACAATCCATCTGAGAGCTATTAAGTTACTCTAGAAAGTGTTTGCTGAACAATATCTTTTTGCGGCGTAAAAAACTTCCGTCGAGGCTATTTTGGGCGTAAAAGAGTAACGTTTGTTTCATGGTACATGTTTTAAACATATCGTTCCGGGTTCAATTGTCTCTTTCTCTCTGTCCGAATCTAGTGTGAGTCGGTTTCATCAGGAAAAATAATTGTATAGAAAAAGCAATACAGAAAATTGGCGAGCAAACAGAATTTCACAAAGGAAAATAGAAAACAAGACAAAGTTTGGTATGGCATACATATGCACTGATGAAATATTAATATTGTATACAAGTTTCATACGAAAATTGGTATAAATACTACACAAGAAAACCAATAAATAGAGGCTCGGATCGTTGCAGAGATACTCATAAAAATCCGAGTATGTAGCAGGTATTGAATAAATAAACTTGCTAGAGCGACAGGTAAAATACAGATATTGCTTATAAAAATCTCCCTATGTCTTTCTTTACTTTGGTTTTAGTCCATATTTGTACTTCCTGGTGAGCTCTTTCATAGTATTTCCTGTATACAATTGGTTGGCTGAGTCCAGTTCAGGCGTATTTCTCTCTTGTGTAAAATAAAAAACGTTACGTTAGCCAGTGTCAGATACGTAATAATATTTTTTTACCGATTAATAACCTCCAGAGAGAACATTTTTTATTTCAAGGTAAAGCCAGCAAGGAATAACATGACAAAACAATTTTTGTGGTGCTGTTGTTATACGCCGCTGTGTGCTTACGTCAAGTTCAATAAAGCAAAGTACAACGTGGTTTTACATGTAGTAATTCATGTGGCAGTTCGTTCTGTGGATTTATACTAACATTTTGACTGCAAATCTAAATCAAAATATTGAGATTAGCCAATTTCGCCACGGTTTTGCGACGCAGTTGTTGAAAAAAATCTGGTTGGTCAGAGTATATTTTGTTGCCGTCACCCTATTTCAAGTTCAATAAATAATTGAATATTTATTATTTTTATAGAGTTTTTATACATACGACAATAAACCTAAGTGATGCCGAATCGTGACAAGATTTTTTATTTTCAAGAAAAAAAACAATAGTATTTGTTAACAATTTGATGTAAAAGATCCATAATTTGGAAGCTTAGTATAATTCGTCAAGCTTTCTGTTTTCTTTCGCTATTATGAACGTTTACGTTTATTACGTTTTCGGTCGTAATTTATCATGAAAGTGGAGGCACGCTTCTAATAGATGTTTTACGGTCGCGGACTATTAATGGAAATGTAAGCAGTCGGAAGAATTAAGGAAAACGGGACTCACAGTTAAAGCCAGTTTAAAAATTTTAGTTCACATTTCAATGGTATATTTTAACATATAGTTCGTCGGGAAAATAGTTCGTCGGGAACGTCGCTGTTCACATCCCTTTCGTTGTTCATTGAACGATTTGTGTGAACTCACTGTGATTGTTAATGATAAAATTCGTTTCCTTTTAAAGCCTCTAAAACGCTTTGTTCATAACTGCTAAATAGCTGGTTTTTGTGAGACTCTAACGCCGCTCATTAAATAAACGTATTAAAAAACACTAAAAACCAGTCAAAAGCCCAACATCGTCCATAGTAGTATGAAGCAGCGATATCTGATAGCTTTTCATAAGCAAATATAACCCTGTAGAACCATAAAAACCACAAAAAATCAATAAAATACTTGAAAGGCCATTAAAATTTTAGATTTTTTATGAGGTTTTATACCTCAAAATCGCCTGGGAAATGCATTTACTTCTTGTTTACAACAGAGGAAATTGGTAAGAGTTAATTAGCAATTAAAATAGTATTTGGTAGTGGTAAAACTGTTCATGCAGCTGGTGTGCTAGTTAGAGGAAATTTCCTGAGGTTTTATTTCATGGGGGCATCAGCATCCTTGATTATGATCATCGAACCCGCAATAAAAGTTCGTACCCAATACCCTTTGGATAATTTATTTGTACAAACACGTGTTGAGATATCAACCGGATATTTGTAGGAAAATGCTTTTTGGTTTAATTTTACCAGTAGCTGAAATTGATATAATAAAACGCCCGAGGCATTCAAAAAATTTGCAATTTGGTAGGGAAATTTTTTTTGGCATGAAAACTGTAAAAATCTATTAAAATTTTTAGCCAGGAGTTTGTTCGATAAACAAGATTTCGTATTATAAATGAGTTAATTCCCACGAGGAACCTATCAGGGCAGGTTTGAAGTTTTATCAAGGAGATATTTTCGAATAACCCTGCACGATTAAGCTAAAACCGTAGAGAGAATTTTTTATAATGTAAGGGGAAAAACTACGAATGGATTTGCACAATCTTTCTGGAAAGCCTACGGAGGAAGCGAACGCCATATTTTGTATTTTTACCCTTAAAAATCTTTTGCTCTTTCAAGCCAGTAAAAGCGATTTAGCTCATTACCGTCACGTTTCTCATATTTTTTAACTATGTGAGTTGCATTTAAAAACGATCTCGAATTGGGTTCAACTACAATCCTTGTTAGATTTCTCAGCCAAAGGTCAAAATGTCATCCTGTTTTTGCCAACAAAATGAGATAATTAATTCATCTACCCAAAAACTTCCATTGACAAAGTGTTTTCGTTCATACAATTTTTCTGCTTACTCTCCATTAACTAATCTCAATCTTTGAATGAGTTGGACGTCGAAATAACAGATAAAAAACCATTAAAATACGTTCTAAGACTGATTAACCTTGGGTAAACTGTAAACTCCATCATTTTTTCACCAAATTACTTTGTTTTTGTGCAACAATGTTTCCTGTACCAAAAAAAGTCATTTTCATTCGAAAAACATGTTCCTCCCCCCCCACAAACACATGTGCCCAAAAACTTTAGTCATTCATTATGCATAGCCAATAACTGTATCGCGTGTCTCATTTGGACTCCTTGGAAAAAACAATTAAGCTCGTGTCGAGTAGGTGACCACCCCACACGAGCTCATTTAAAACAACACTTAAAAATCCATCAATGACCGGTCATATTGTAAACTAATGGGGATTCTATCATTTTCTAAGCTTTGGAAAAGGCCAGGCTTTAATTTAAAAAGAAAATACGTTGTTTTGTATGAATATTATAGGAATCCTTTTTTAGTAGCCTTCCAACAAGAAATATTTCCAAGTGGCAGGAATAAATCGCCAAAACATCTCCCAGGTTTTCCGAAGCGATGTGTATTTTATACAGTTATATTCTTCGCAGCTGATTAATTTGTTTGGATTCTTGACACAGCATTTCGTTTTCGTCTTTGAATACAAAGATTTGTCGGTTCCGCAACACCATACTTGTTTTGTTTTTGTACAAAAATTCTCTTTTGTTTTTCCTGGGTCATGAACAGGAACACGAGCAGACACTCAGAAGATTAATTAGACTTGCGTAAGATGCCAAATGTAATTTTTAGAAAATTCAGGCCAGCTTCTTTATTTTTTTGGAC
Source organism: Akabosia matsudoensis (assembly GCA_019593645.1). Lineage (NCBI taxonomy): Eukaryota > Metazoa > Arthropoda > Collembola > Entomobryomorpha > Paronellidae > Akabosia > Akabosia matsudoensis. The sequence continues at coordinate 15,838 of VICI01000715.1, forward strand.
AGATTGAAAATAATTCTTCAGTTTCTTTCACCGGAGAACAACTGAGGAATTTATTGGTACCGGGAGTAAAACGGAAGTGCCTCGTTTTAGACCAACCGCAGCCAAAATAAATTTCAAATTCTGTTGAAATTTCCTGAAGAGGACTATCAGAAAACATGTCTCTAGGGGATTTTTACGAGTATATATTTTAATCTTTGAATAAATATGGATTGTTAGGAAGCGTATCATGTTTCATATCGAACATAAATTTCATACACACGCCAAGCACACATGACGCATTTTTTCTGATATAACACCCATAAGCAATTCTAATTTTTTAGGCTATTCTCGTAGCCTTTAGCATTCAAAAAAATTGTAGCTGTTACGTATTGCTTCCTTTTGATAATTTTACTTTGTTTGCTTCTCGAAAAACCTTCGAGAGTCTTATGAATTAAACAAAACGCTCGTTTTTTTTGTGTCTCTAGGCGGAAAATGAAGCAAATTATTTCCATTTCTAGACACAACGCCGCCTAGGGATTTTTCATAAGTTAAAAAACGTATTTGCTATTGCGCAGAGAGATGTTTATCGTCATTTCTGTATACTCTTCGATAAGCTTGCATATTTTCTTTAGGTACAATTCAACGCAATATGCTAGCCAGCTCTATAAATAATTCTTGAATGGGAGTATTGTGTAACAAAAACTTTCTCATGAACGTATTTTCCCAGATATTTTCAACACAAAGACTCATTTACTTGAATCTTGAATTTACCTCAAACAGCAAAATAACTATACATACATATTGATACTCCCATCTACATTTTAAGACGCCGTGCAGACGATTTCGCACGACTTACTTACCATATACGGTCGTATTTGCCTGTGATGCCTAGACAACTTCAATGAAAATACTGCGGTAAATCCCAATTTAGTGTGTCCAGCACTAGTTCAAACACTCAAATTTTTATTATTTATTCATATACGTAGGTTGTAGGTGTATTCACAAATGTTTCACATGCTTGTTTTCCAGCAACTTCCGGTTTAAAATTTTAATATTGTTTCCTGCGTTTCATCCAAAAAATCTACATCGAACGTTGTTGATGTTACTCCATGCCAAATACTGTAAATCGTTTGGAACTGCGTCTTTCCAACTTCCAATGTCGCGTGTATTTTATTTATTATGTAAACATATATACCTCACATATACGTACACAATCACTCCAAGCACTAGCACTGGTAGACATAGATGTATCTCTGGATATATTTTGTTTCCTTCCAAATACAGACCAAAATACACCGAAAGGAAAAACCGTCGTTCACGAAAAGCACGTAAAAGTTTTTTACGCTTTACTCCTCCACGTTGGTAGACTCCTGGTGTTCACGTGAATAAAACAATGTTTACACTGGAAATAGTAGCCATACAAACAAAATCTAATAAAATATAGATATAGATACTATGCATATATTTTCATATAAATACATCACCTCCAAGCTCTTTCAATTCAAAAGACTCAAACTTCCATTTAAATTCACCTCAAAACAAACACGTTTAAGTCCGTGGATTGGTGTATAGGGAGAACTACAAAACATCTCACTCATTCACATAATTATACGTGATTGGTAGGCTTTTGTATTTGTATAAATGTTATGGTGCAACACTGTGTATTGTACTGATGTATGTTTATGTAAATCGCACATTCACATGTTCACTTAGGAAGTGATCGTAAATATTTGTCCCCGAAAAGAATCACGCATCTTTCTCTATTTTCATCCACAAAATCAGTTCCGTTTTTGTTTATTTTTATTGATTTTCCCCTTCAAAAACACTGAAAACCTCCTTTTTTCATTCAGTGAACTTTTGTAACATTTTTCATTCACAGATTCAACCCAGCCATGCTTTCAAAAAACAAACTTATGTACTATCAAATAAAATTATATCCGAGACTAGATGTCGTCTTGTTTTCTTTCGAAAAAACAACAATTTTAAATATTGGGTCGTTTTCTACGTCTCAGGATAAGATTTTGTAAAAGGGAACGCTCACTCGTCTGCCGCAAAGAGAAACACTGAAGCACTTTTTACACACGTAAACAAATTCTGTGCAAAAAGAAGTGCGGATCACAAGACTGGCTTTTACTCCCAGAAAATACTTTTCACGTCGAGAATATTTTTTTATAGACGGTCGTGTCGGCAACGCAGCATTTACTACGAAGAAAAAAAAAACAACTCACTCACGTCTGGCACGACAGAATACTTTGTTTTGGCAAAATGCAGAGAGGAGTTCGCTTTTTTCTTTGAGTCTGAGAGTTTGAACGACGTAGTGAGTTTTGGCTGTGTATGAGAGAGAAATAATCTTGCCTGAAACAGTCCAGCCTTTGATATACTAGAAAAAAAGAGAAAAATGTATTGGGATATAGGGATGGTATACCGTATTTGTTTATGATACAGCCCGGCCCTTTCATATGAAAGAGAAATGTTTGGAAAGAAATGGTTATAGTTAATTGGCAAAAGAAAGTCTAGAAAAAGCAATATAAACGTAAAAACTTTATTTATAGCCCGGATGCTAAGTAAGGTAACCAAATTCCCGGCAACAATGCCAAATAATACTAATAGAAGAATACCAAATACCAATAAATATTTGTGTTTACGGGAGATTTGCGTTTAACACACCGGCATTGTATGAGGAATATACGTTGGTTTGTATGCCTACATATGAAAAAGCAGAGAAAACCATGCAGCTTTTAACAGGTAAAAACCTTGTTTTTGCCATCGATATAAATGTTTACGTGTAAGAAATGTGTGTGAGTCTGAGTCGTGTTTAGTCTGCAAGTGTGTAACCTTTTCGTCTTCCTGCTGAAAAATGAAACGTCGTTCGTCTATAGGTACTATACTATTCATTTATATGCCGTAGGCATTATATTGATCTTCTCCTGGCTATTTCCTTATTTAGGCAGGTTTTTTACTACGACGTAGACTTTCAAAGCACGCCTATTTCCTTCCGAGCTTTTTTATATTTTTATGAGGTTCCTTCGTTTCGCCTGTCGGACAATGTTTTTGTTTCTGGAGCTTTCTTTTTATATGGAACCCTTGCATATAATATTTATAAGGCGGGGTTTTCCTATAAAAATATACTTTGTTTGGGTATGACGTAGTAAACGAGAGAGATAAAAAAAACTTTTGCTTCAGGAGTAGGCGGACATAAAGAAGAAAAAACGACATTTCGCGAGAGCTTCTCCCCAAGGAACACAGAATACATGAAAGAGGTTTCTATTCATAGAGAAAGCTTGTACACGGCTCAAATGTAATTTAAGATGGACAAGTCGATGAATGAAAATGCTAATATTGCATGCATTTATTGAACGAAATATACATACAGAAATTTCAATAAAATACATCAGTAATTCTAGGGTCAAGAAAAAACTAATTGTTACATGGAAATTCCAAGGCGATTACATACAAATTACAGCGTAATGCATTAATATCTCACCGTTTATGGCTATCTGGTGTGTAAAAAATTGTAGATATAAATGTGGAGATGTAAATGCTCCATTCTGTATTACTTGTGAATTTTTATTTAATTTTTGAGGTATTTCATAAAGTCAGTGTACAAAAGCTGATCCGAATCGACATGAACTTGTTTGAAGTCTATTTGTATAAGTTATGCGAGGTGGCATCTTCTTTTTTTATAAAAACTAGACAGGAATTTGGATTTTTTCTATGATTTCAGGTTTGGTTTCATTTTCTAAGTAAGAAGAAATCCATCGAAAACAACCTCCCCGCCCAGAATTCTATCGCTGTTTCTTTATTTTGTTTTGCTGGTTTCGTTTTCTTGAAAAGGTTTTTCATCTGGTAAAAATGTGGATTGCTTTTCTTGAAAGAAATAGCTCAGTCTTTTTGGGAAAGGACACAATTCATTGAAAAATTAGGAGCTGGACCTGCATTGTTGCATGTAACGAGGAAAAAACTCGACAGGGTGCAAAATAAACACGAAAAATGGAGTTTCATGACAAGTAGAACAATTCCAAACGCAATCCATTTCTCAAAACAGACTTTCAAAGAAAACTTTGACGCATATTTTACATGCACAATGTTGTATCCAGGATTCATTGTCGTTTTTTAAAAGAAATATTGAATTAGCTTCAAAATAGGCATATTTTTCCTTATAATTGTAAAATGCACATGTCTGTGCTACATCTTTCTAGAAATTGTCCGGAATCAATAAATTCTCAGAAAATTTGTCATTGTAGAGCACCAGCGTATTCAATTTACGTTGCATGTTACCATTCCAGACAGTTAGTTCCATACATTGTGTAAGACTGTCTAGCATATTTCCCATTTTATGGAACGAAACAAAGCACAAAACAGGGTCTTGTGCGTAAAATGAGTACTCGGAAATCCTGAAAGATTCGGCTACATTCGTTGTCTGTTCACAAAAATCGGAGCGTACATGGGAAGAAATCCTGCAAAACAAAATGTACCACAAAAACTTAATGTCCACCTGAGATTTGTCAGAATTGTTATGAAATTTCGTTATGAAACATGTACCCAAGTACACGCATGATTGCGAGCAAGAGTTTTTGCGTAAATACAAATGTCTGTTAGTTTCATAACGAATTGGAAAAATACTTTTTTCTTCTTCCTGTGTAAGCCTCTTTTTGCCGTTGCACGTTGTCCAATTATTTTTCGGGGCAATCTTATACAAAAACCTATATTAAGCATGGCTTTGGAAGTGTATCGTTGGTTTAATTTCATAAATCCGTATAAATCGGTGGTACAATCGAAAACAAATATACTTTAACCGGCAAAATAATTCATTTGGTGTTGCAACAAATACACATACAAGAATGCAGATATAATAAATATAAGAATCTACTCCGCTACATATGTTTATAAAACCCAGGTACATTCCCCTCGAATCTTGAGATTAGACATGTTTTTTTGCTCATCTTTTGCGTCGTAGTATTTTATTTCTCGCGTGTGTACTATTCACTCAACAATGTTTCTGCATTACATTACTTGAGCATTATCTTCGCCTCTTTTGTGGCCCAACTACCTTTTCGGATTGGTTGTAAACGTGGGATGATGCTATTGTATATAAAATAGATTGGCTACACATGTCACACATCAAAAAATATGTATTTGAATGTACCTATAAATTCCTTGTTTATAACATGTACCTCTGATATAAGTTTTTTTGTTCAATATCCTTTCAATTCGTTATGTGGGTTTTTTGCACTTTACAAAATTTTTACGACGCATATTTTGTAGATATGCCTGGGGCTATTTTAATCGTTGAGCTCTTTTTTTGTACGGATTTCTTTTGTTAGCATTTTTTATACAAAAAACGTATGTCTATCCGGTAAAAGGTTATTGAATCCATGAAGGTAACAAAAGAGCGAAACAAGATCTTAGTTTTTTGTTGTATGGCTTGATTGATTGGAAGGTGTTTCTAAGACGATATTTCAGATATTTGTTTCTGCTACGTTTCGATGCCAAGTTTGAATTTAGGTACAATATTTGCCAAGACAAAAAATATTTGTTTTACATTCATTTATCATATTAATGAGCCGTTTCTGACTGGATTATCTTTGTTCTGTTCCAGTTGACGTAGCAGAGTATGTTTTAAAACAAATATTACATAATTGCCAACTTTGTTAGGTTGAGGTGTGATGTGTAGTTGAGATAACAATAAAAACACACAGAGATAAAGATGTTATGTAAAGTCGACGCCAAGAAAAAACTGAATGGACTGAGGATAATTTCCCATTCCCAGACGATGACGGATGTGATATGACATAATAATGGATGAGTAGTACACTGACATGTACAAAGATGCAAGAAAATCCTTTTCTTCCGTTTCTTTAGCGTTTGCAGTAAACGAGGAGTGATCTTTTGCTTACCGCGTATATTTTTTGCAGAATTTTCGATAATATTGTGCCCACACAAAGCTCACGAATGGCGTCGATTTTGTTCAAGAAAGGCAAATATTTGGATCATCATGAGTGATACCTGATGACAGAGAGAAATACAGAGTGGCAGAGAAAATATCTCACCAATTTGCCAACGAGATTGCCTTCGATTGACTCTTGAAGTGGGTCGTGTTTTTGAAACACCTTGTACATGGAAGTCTGCAATTTATGTTCTCAATGAAAGCCTCTTTAAGGTTGATCATTAGAGAAATGAATGAAAATTGACTGGGCCAGACGGTGGAAGCAAACAAAGAAGCACCAAATCCAGCATGATACTGTGGAACCCAATACGAGAATAAAATCTCGCGGCCGACCAGCTACTGAGATAAATTTTGCATAACAATACGTTTTTTTCTATTCTTATGCATGTAAATGAATTAAAATAACAAACCACCGCATGCAATTCCATTTTTTTTGTATGTATGTAAATGACCTGAGTACATTTGCTCATTTGCATACATGCAAAAAAAAATGGAATTGCATGCGGTGGTTTGTTTTTTAACTCATTTACATGCATAAAATAGAAAAAAAACGTATTGTTATGCAAAATTTATCTCAGTAGCATGTCGGCCGCGAGGTTTTATTCTCGTATTGGGTTCCACAGTACGTATACCCTGATATAACACAAACTAACTATAATTTGATGTATCAAGACCACACAAAACGAACGCAAGCTGTAAAATTGGCGGAAAATAACTACGATTAAGATTATATAATGTAATTTTAATGATTTGATCAGCTCTTTTCCAGTGATTTTATGAGCAATAAATTTCGATAGAAAAATAAAAACTTATGACGGACACGTTGATTCAGCTGAGGCTAATGCCCGTTCAATTTGTTTTAGGTCTTGGCATTTGCGTCATTGAAAGTCGAGCCAGACAGAGGCAGGCCTTTGTTTGAAGTAAATCGGCGAATGCGTATTTCTTTGCGGTACAATAAACAAATAAAATTTGTTCAAATATAAAAATAAACTGATGTGATTGTTCGATTGACAGAATATATATGACAGAAGTTTCTCTGAGCTTTAAAGCTATGAAATTACATTTAGCTGATGGCCCACGCATTTGATTAGTTTTGTTTAATTTTGCACAGGGTGACTCACAAACAGAGCATATAATCATATACGAAATTTGAAGAAGGAGAAATGTTTTGAAAAGCTCCGTCCGCCCCCGACGGTCCAGAATACGTTCATACTTTAATACTATCTTTTTTCCAACAGACGTGAGCTCGACAGTTTACGCGTGTTTCACTCCGACTCAACGTGATCTACCTGTTTTTAGAAAGCGATTTTGCAAATTTTCTGTACATTAATAAAAGTTACACAATAAGAGAAACCTCATAAAGGTAGCGGAGAAAGTAATAATCTGTTACAGTAATAAAACAGTTCATAGCTTTTTTTTTATTCACTTTAACATTCATTTTTAGTAGCTATTACTATTCATAGATGTTTCTTTTACCACCATTGCAGTATGGTAAAACAAAATCTTGTGACTAAAATCCTACGTGACTGTTTCTTTTCTCTTCTGTTTGAAGTCACACCCACTCGCCTATCTCATCCATCCCAAACTATGCCAACAGACACGTTATGACGTAAATGAACAAATTTCTCACTTATTCTTATGAACAAATCTTATTCATCATAATTATTATTATTTTGCCTATTAACATTTAGTGCTGTTGCTCATGTAAATAATTACTTTTCATACCAGTATTTTTCCGAAATTCCCTATTTTATTCTTTAGTCCTTACGTCAGCAGCGCAAATTTTGTTGTAGGAAAAGCTCATCTTGGGTATCAAACACGTACGAAAAATATTTCAAATTGTGGGTAGCCCTACCTTAAAAGGATTTTTTCATAAATGATTTTTCAAAACCAGTCGCAAAATATTTTTATTGTCGGTTTTCTACATGCATTGCCGCATTTTTTATAGGTAAAGTATTTTCATGTACAGGGTGGATTACAAAAATCTTACTTTTATACATAAGGAAACCTTAATGAGTAAACCAGGAGATGTTTAAGGCCACGCTGCTCTATGTGTTTCTGGTCGTTGCACCGTTTCATCCTACAAGAAAAAATTATAACCACTCGCGATGTAATAATAAGCCTACTCTGATTGGATACGAATGGTCTGTCAATACAAAAACCATAATTGTACAATACGTGCGGATATCCCTCGTATGACTTTAGCAATGCCAGAGAAGTCACGAAAAATCTGTAGTAAAACAACCACACACCGTTCCAATTTGCTCGAAGCTTTGGATACCCTCTGCGAGCCTACGAATTGGGGGGAGGAGTTCTTTGGGAACGCGTGACACTCAAAAACTAGAGCCAGGTCAACTCTTGGGATGAATTTTTAGTGGTAGAGTTCCCTCAAGAGACTTGGGTTGTGGCGTCTTTGTCGTACGGAGTGACATGAAAATACGTTCAATTCTGCCCACTGGGATCAAGTTCATAGGGTTCGTTTGCCTTGAATGTGTGACATGTGGATTCAATACAAATATCAAGCTTACGTCCATACAAAGTAAATATTTTCATGGTTTGATGGATATTTTTTAAGCCAGGGTTTCATGAGTTGTCAGAATGAAACTTATGGTCTATTGTTATGTCAGAATAATTGTAGGAGCTGAGCGCCGCAGAATTTCTTGTCAACAGCAACTCCCAAATAATCAAGACGTAACTTCACAGAACAGACAAAATGCGAAAACGGTAAAAAAAATGCTAAATATAGACCGGTTATATTTAGTGTCAATACGGACCCATTATTTTACTGTATCTCATTTGCATCTATTTGAAAGATAAGAAGATTTTTTCAAGCGTTTTTCTTCCTCGACACGGTTCGCTGAAACGAACCGAATGAACCTTTTTCTATGAAATTGCGTCGTGGGAGAGTCAACTATTGCTCAAGCTCAACATGCAAGCAAAAGTTTCAACAGAAGAATAGCAAGTAAATCAAACTAACCCCTTGCAAGAAAAAGAAAATAAGCGTCTTGTACGTACCTATGGTAATTGAAGATCCACGGGCGCCATTTTCAAGTGAAGAAAGCACTTAAATTTGTTTTAAGCGTAACACTAAATAAAGCATTATGCGACTACGCATTGGTATGTGAAACGTAACGTAAAATACATTAGCAGTTAAAAGCGCGTATTACGAACGAAGGCATTAGGCACGATAAAGTAAGAATTTTCTGAACATACGAAGTTAATTTGGCAATTTTTTAATTTGGGTAAAGCTCAGATCGTGAGGTACTTTAAATCAACCAGTTGCGTTTATGCACAATTTTAAAATTAATCAAAATTTCCAATGGAATTTAATAATTAGTAACTTATGTACACATTAGTACTTACATTTAGTCAATCGGATTGTTTTCACCGTCCAATTGCATAACAGATATGTAGCCACGGTTTTTTAAAACAAAATATTTGAATATTCCTGGGCATTTCCTATTACACAGCAAGCCCAATATTGAGTAGATTCATTTATTTATACTCTCACAATTTAAAGCGTGTGTGTGTTGATCACCATCAAATAATACTTTCTTACGACCAAAAGTGACTGGAGACAGAACAGGTATTTGATTCCTTTCCAATTTCGTTTAACTATCAACTTTCTTAGTTTGAAGGTTTTACTGAGACTTATCTTAGTAAAAGCATTTACAAAATCGCAAGGAAAGAATAGACTATTACGTTCAGATAATGCTAATTGTGGAAAACGCGTTATTCTTATAATGCTTAAATTTGGTGAATACTTTATCTGTGTAATGCTATTTGCCTGATACGTTTTGCATACCAAGGCCTACCCCAGTAATGCTTTAATTAGTTCAATCGCTTTAAGAAAACAAACTTGATGTAGATCTAGGAAAAACGTTTTCTACTGGTTTTTAAGATGGGTTTCTCAGGAAGTAAAAAGAATTTTTATATCGTGCAAGTACCCGTAACAAATAATATATTACATGCTACACAGCTTTATAGCGTAATGTAATACAATACTATATTTATGCAGAGGAAAAGCCTGTTCAAAATCGTTTAATGTTTTATCTTGCTTGGCTAGCCAACATCGAACAAAGATTGTTTTCGTACGATACAGCTTTCATCGGGTTCGCGGGAAGAAATTATTTCATTCATTTTATGCAAGTCATTTTTTGTCTAAAATCAAGTTACCTGAAGATTCAAGAAGAAAAATGTCTGTCTGTTGGTGCTTGTCAAGCTATTTAATTAGATTGAGAAAGGCTTCCTAGCTCTTTCTCATCGGAAAGCTATGAATTAATAATAAAACATGCGAGACATTTATTCAAGGAAAGTATTATTTTGTTTACGTCAAATGTAGTGTTTTTAGTTTTTACCCGTGGGAAAAGCCTTGTAACCCGACTCCCGCGTTAATTCCTTGCTGAATTCCGGTGAGAAATGTAAAAATCCGAGTTGATTAGAGAAACATACTTCCTGGAATTACATATTATGGTACAGGCTGAAGTGTAAATATCTTACGGGATGGAAAATACGAAGAGATATTTAGAGTTGAGTCTGTAAAACATTTGGAGCCTCATACAATGATTTTGAGCTTCATTGTTTGCTAGTTTTGATTCATTACAAGCTTTTTGACAGGTGACTACGTGCTTGTTCACAGGAATGCTGTTTTGTTTACAAAACCCGTGCCCGTGTATTTTCTGAAGAAACCAGACATTTTTTAAAACCAAAAGTGTGTTACAAAATCAGTTTTTTGTATTAAAGCCCCGCCTACAACACATGTTTGTCCTTTTATGCTACTTTACACTATTCTGGTTGGCTATATCTACGCGTTTAAAATATCGCACAGTATTTGCAATCTTGCTCATTATCGGCTCATTCTTTATTTGCGCAAATATGAATTGAGGCATGTGTATCATCTTTTTACACATATGCCTTAAGTATACAAAATATAGGACTTAACATAACACTCTAGACCATAGACTATCATAGACCGATAAACTAGTATTTTTTACGTGATTTGTGTATTCAGAAAACCTGCACGAATGTAACCATGTTAATTATTACGAAGCTGAACTTCGTTCAGCAAGTTATGACATCGATGAGTTTGTCTGTCTGTCTGTCCGTGTGCGCTCTACAGGCCGTACCTTTCGGCCGATTTCCACCAAACTTGGCAGAGGGATACCTTGGACCCTAAGGAAGATCCATATTGATTTTGAGCCAAATCGGTTGATCTTAAGGGCCGGGGTCAAGGGTAATCTTTTTCTTTTATATTTTGATATGGCATACGTGGTATCATTTGAAAGTCCTTATTGAGAACAGACTAACGTTGTGGTTGTTTTGGATGTTTGTCACAACTGTAAAGCGGCATCAAATGTCAAAAGTTTATATTAAGCTCAAGCTCTCGACTAGGGCTATTCAATGCAGTATTGAAGTCTCTCTTCCTTAGCGTTTTTGGTAAGCTGTTTTCCTTACCTTTTTTGCTAAGCTTTTTTTGCTAAGCCTTTTCTTTAGCTTGTTTGCTAAGCTTTTTCTTTACCTGTCTGTCTGATAAAGAGGAACAACCTCCTCTATATAAGTTTCTATATCTGATCGCCAAGTACACCATTCGTACAGGTTTTTGAAAAAACATTCGTCACAATAGCTAGTTTGGACTTGCTAGTGTTACTCTATCTAGGGAAATTACTTATCTCTGCTCTAGACCTTCAAATTTTGCACAAAACTATTTCATTCATTGAGAATAATTTTGCACATAGTTATCTTTTCCTATGCAGATGCACAGCCCTGCATATCTCTTGTAAACTAAATCCCGTGGCAAACTTGTTTGGTTACTTTCAAAATCCCAATGCCGTCCTACTTAAAATTTGCAGCAAATTTATCGCCAATTTTTATGAATGAGATAGTAAAGAAAATTTAAAATTTATATTAGTTTTATTTATAACATTTGATAATAATTTTGCCCGCATATATATCAAATAAGAACGATGATTTCATCCTAAAACTATGCGAGTTGACAAGTTGACCATAAAAATAATATGTATTTTTTGTTGAGCGGACGAGATACAGAGCCAGTTTTGCACAGCAAAAAATGTTAACGGAAAAAGCAAACAGTCAATCCATCAAGTTGAAACAAGTCGTACACTTCAAAATGCCAACAAGGTTAACACTGAGCGTCTGCGAACTTGATCAAACAATGTATTCTTTTCTGATGAGGTGATGATGGCTGCTACGCATTAACTTTTTTGTTGGACTCATGACCCATGCCATGTTTGCCTGCATATATTTTTGCACTCATTCATTCATCCATCGGACGGCGAAGTTGTACAAAATATTAGAAGAACAACAAGGGCCATCTATTGATGGCTAACTGAGCAAGTTCAAGTTTTTATAACTAACTACGGGGCAAAGTGAAACTAGTGAAGAATAAGGGAAGCTTTCCGTGTTGGTACATTGTCCGTATAAAAGGGAGAGTGTTCTGCGCTCCCCACAAGGCTGAGTCAATGGAAAGTGTTGAATGGTTTCCTTGTTTTTGTGGGTGCTCGACATTGATCTATCTTTTTTTTCATGAGTAAAGTTGGATGGTTCCTTGCGTCATATCCATGAAAAAAACTGTCCCCGTTGCTTTTAATGCAAATTAAGACATTCTATCTAGATTGCATCTGAACAAAGATAAAACAGCCAGGTCTATCATCTTCAGACACGGGTTACGCGGGAGAAAGCTTTCTCCAGAAACTGCCCGGCTTCCAGAACATAGATGTTGGCAGATTTTGTGCCAGTCCAACGGGCTAAATGCTTTTTCAGAGTACTCCATTCGTGAAATTTGCCTAAAATTGATGAAAGATTTTATTGAAATAACAAAAAATGCCTAAAATATGTTCAGAATCGCAGCTCAAAACAAAAAAATGAACCGTGAATTCGATAAATGCAAAGAAATTTGCATAAAAATCCACGGTTACAAAAAGCCCGTTTTCTCGATATTCATACAAAAAATCCTGTTTGAATTGTCTAATTGGTCACGCATCACCACAAAGTGTTTCTTCTTTTTATGAGGAAAAAACTGTACTGCATCCTGTTTTGTCATGATTGAAGCAATATACTAAATGTATATCTAGATTGTCTACCAAATAAGAACCATCCTTGTTTTCTACTCCTCACATTTGAACTCTAAATTTGAAGTCGTTTGATGGGCACCACCAGCATGAAAAAGTCATTTACTTTTGGGATTTATCTTTCAAATATATCTTAGGTATAGACAGAGCCCAAGATTAACAAATTATCCTGTATACATAAGAATATATACAGGTTGATACATAAATATATCCTCATTTTATCCATATATATATATAACTGCGTGTACTCAAATCCTATGCATGTGTGACGAGGCATTAAAATTTAACCCTGTACATACCTGAATATTTGAAGATCTTTAAACGAGACAAAAGATCATGACTAAATGCAAAACACGCATTTTTTCCCTGTGTCCTGTGATGAAATTCTGTTACACTCGAGGAGATTTTAACATAAAAAATATATCCTTCACAAAGTAAAATATGTGTTACGCCTTCACGACTACATTACGACACAGGCCTGCTCTGTAAACAATAGACCATGGTACGGAACGAAGGAGTCTTCACGTTTCAATTTTCATACTGGTACGAGAGATGTTCACAGTCGTCGTCCTAATCATACAAAAAGATCAACAGGTAGTCGTCATACAGCCAAACCTATAAACATTTTTACCATAATAGCTTTAGCATTCAAACACATATTCTTTCCATCGGGCGGGGAGATATTTTGTGGTCACGCTGTAAGTTATTTTTCATAGCGGTTTTGCTAACAATCGTATAAACTAGACACACAGAAAAAGGAATATTCTCTCGCAGGTAGATCGTCTAAACATTACCAAATGCGTATATCTTGCTCATAAAGATTTATACTTCGCATATATTTTTTTACTTAAAAAGAAATATTTTAAAATATGTATTGAAGGATGTTTTAAATACCCTGCTGGGCAGTTGTCTCCCAGCATCTGAAGACTTGTTATGGTTGAGAAGTGTTTGTTACCAGTGTTACCACGAGATTATATTTGCAAAAAACTAGTGTGGGAAATTCCTTTCGTATCTTTTCAAGTTCATGTGCAGTCTACACGCTGTTTTAATAATTAGTAGTGGTCTTGAGTTTGTTCGCTAAACAACAATATTTATTGTAGATGGACGTAGATTATACGAAGCAATATTTGCTGGGTGCAAAAATTTTATTTTGTGAAGTGCGACCTTCAATGAAAGATTGACATTGCCCATACCTATTTTAGCTTGTGTTGCTACAAATATATAAAATATAGTACATATTTTTTGATGGTAATCAAGCGCCCACTCATTTACACGCACTTTTTTATTCATGCAAAGCTTCTAAGACACTCTAAAATATACTAGTTTCTAGGAAGGGCTGCTGTCCTTCTGAATTTAGGGGTAGACACAGCAAAAAAAAAAACATTCATAACTCTTTTATGCATCGTCCTACACAACAAAGAAATATAATGTTTTGTACTATTGATATAACCTAGTAAAATACGGTTATAAACAATTTGGCCAATTGTGACGTCCATAAAACTAAGATCACATGACCAAAAATGGTCTGCAGGACCTAAAAAAGACAGGCGCTTCAATACTCAATACTATTTGTAGGTAAAGAAGCTAAAAGTGAGACATATGCAAAGCTACATTATCATATAGCAATAAATATCTGCACAATGACGATCGTGTAGATGCAGCGCCGTTTTATACTATTTGTCGTGGCTTGTGATATCATTTGTCATCATCTTCGTTTTTCTTTTATTATTTCGAGGCCAAACAGTGATTAACTCTAACTAAAAAAAGTGAAAGTGATCGATCCTTAATTTTTTAAAAGATTTGGCTTAACATTAATGTTATATAATCTTGAATGAATATTATTAAGACTTCAGCTCGTGTGCAGAGTCAATTTGCATCAGAATAAGGACGACTTTGCAAGCTTGTTACGCAAAAACGACGCATCGGCATGTCTTTTTTGTTTTAGGATTGCACAGAATTTTTTTATGTGGTTTTTGACCACTTGTTGTGTATCCTTGTTTGAACATGGTTGAGTGTAGGACTTGCGTAATTTGGCGTGCTTGAAGCAAGCATGAAGAAAGAAGAATAATTAAGTCATTTTTTGGATCAAAACTTGATCTAGATCAGTAGGAGAAAGACGTGAACAGCAATAACAAAAATAATCGAAGAAACAGGTTGGAGCTGCCGGGGAGTAAAGACTTGGGATCTTTTCATAACAGGAACGAAATTTTAGTAACCCAAAATTTAGACAATTAAGTATTTGTGAAAAACTGTGAAAGTAAGGAAGTATTATTGGAGGTGCAACGTTTAATCGTCGTGGATAGGTACTCATTGGCGTCATGAACCAGCAAATGTTTCAAAACATTTTGTCGTTGGACAATACTAAAACTTGGATTGTATAATTTGGACGTTTTGGACAAAATTTTTAAGTTTTGAATTGGAGTTTTAAAAGAAAAATTGTGACTGAATTATGGTTTTGTGTTACATAGTGCAAACTCTGTGAAAGTTTTTCAAAACGAATTTTTATCGGAATATCACCGTTGAATAGTGGAATTCATAGTGGTCAGGATTATGAACTGATTAAATCTGGTGTTATTTGCATCTGAGATTAGGCTACGACCGTTGTTTTCTATCTTTGTACAAGATAGTGTTGAAGGTTGAAGTATAGAAACTAAAACAGAACCATGTCGCGGAAACTGTTAAAGTTCCTCATCTTATTTGATAACCCAAGTCTTCTCTACTTTCCCGGTCAGTTTTTGACGGGTCGTGTGCTCGTCGAATTGGAGGATGATACTCCTGTCATGGGTAAGCATATAAAAATATACAATCCAAGGTTGCTCAGAAACAGTTCTCCGTTTGCAACATCAAAAAACCATTGTGTAGATGATT
>VICI01000716.1:0-31672 GCA_019593645.1 Akabosia matsudoensis
TGACCTAGTTTTCATTTTCGTAAAGGCTTCCTTTTCACGGTGTTACGCTTGACAATTTGACATTATGGCTCAATTTTCATTCACATAATGAGCAGAAAAAGAGAAGAGAAAAAGTTTCATTTCCCTCATGGGAATGATTACAGGAAAATTAAGGGTCGAGAGGTTCGATAAAAGAGGCTTCAAAACAATTTCCGAAAAACAAAAAGTTTTTCTCATATCGTTGAAAACATTGAAAAAGTTTTTGTAGTTATCAATATTGGGTCTCGGTTCAATTCTAAATATTCAGTGATGGGAGATCATACAAGGATCCGTAGCATAATCTACGCCATGTCCTTTAGGCATCCTGTCACTTGGTTGGACGATTGGGCTTCGAGTACAATATTATGTAGTTGTATATAGCAGAGCAGGTATTACATCTTATATATGACATTAATCGGTTGTCACATTCATATATCCATCTACGACAATTAAAAGATAGCAAGTTCACGAAATCTATATCACTAACAGCTAACTCTTGGAATAGTCACGGTAAAACGGCATTTAGATGTGGGCACTAAGTAAATTGATAGGAATGCATGTGATATGGTAATTTCAAGTAAAAAATCTTTTGCAAGTAATGTACGATGCAATGAAAACAAAACTACAACGCATTTTTTGGCTTGAGCTTTGCCAATGCAATGGCCCTTGTCTCATGAACTCATTGAAGGGAATCGTACGTCTGGTAGGCAATAAATATTCACCTATATCCTCTGTATTTCGTCAAATGACTATATTATGTCAAGAAGATAATCACTGTGATATCGATTCTTTGACGCTGAGAACCTGTTTAAATGTTTAGTCAAGTCAGTAGCATCATGATCAACGATTTAGCTACCTAGATCCTCGCGAATATAAATATTTTGGTCAAAACCTGATGTACCCTCGAAAAATTTTTGTTGGGGTATGCGTTGAATGAAGAATGAAGCTGTGACAGAAGTCACAAGGTTACCGAACACCTTATCGGGCTTCTTGAGAACTTCGTGTCACCAGAAATAGCTTAGAGACAACATTGTATAGTCATTCATGACAATCAAATTAACGCGGACATTTTTTTTGTGAAGAAGTGCATTCTATTGAGTTTATTTCATTGATATTTTGGGTTAGGGCTGATTTCACCATCACAGCGGCTAATGTCACAATAAATTATGTATGACTTTGAGCCAAATCTATTGTGAAGTTGTCATTTTTAAGTACATGCTATGCAGTGTGTTAGGGATGATCGCAAATTTCCATTCAGTTTAGCATTTCAGCGCTTCCATATCCTCAATCAAATTAAAATTTGCAACAAGTTATAAGGACAAATTCCAATCTTGCATAAGATGGCAAAAGATTAAGTACTGTCCCTTTCACTTAACCACTGTCCAATTAATAATATTATGTCCACACACTACCGAAATCTTCATATAGACAGGCCTGCTCCATACTTATGTTTAAATATTTGAGTGAGATTATGAAATGATGCTTTTTGTTAATGAGTAGGTTATGGCAGATATTCTTAGCGAGGATAAGATTATGGACGCCACAAGCAAATCCTTTTACTACGCAAGATCCGACAAATAATCGGTTAAAGCGATATCCGACAAAAGAGCTTCTTTCAAGTACATAAACTGTTGCGAACGCTGATGAAGCTCCGTGTTGGTCAACGACGCAAATGTATACTCTGTTTTGATCTTCAAGTTGACACGTTGACAAATGCATAAGTTATCTCTGTAAAATGAAGAATGAATGACTTAATGATATACCATTACATTCAATATCTTCAGAAAGGTCATAGGTAGCTGGACGGATCCAAGCTTAATTGCTAACTTTGTGTAATCTGGTTAATTACAGTGCTGTCACGAACTAATCTTATAAAATTCTTGCAGAATGTATATGCGTGGTACAAGCAGTTTCGTATACAAATTTAAGCAACTTCCTTACTATTCTGCTATGACATAACAGCAGATTTGTGGGTGCAACTAGTTCTTTGGAATGACATATTTCAGCGTAACAACCAATCTTGCTTTTAAAAAAAACCTAGTCCTGATCACGCGGTTCGATTTTTAAACTTCTATCTTGTACCGTTTCCAGTCCTAATGACCTTAAACTGTTGAGATCACAAAAAACAGAGCAGCTCAGTTGTAATTATATATTTCTAGTATGAAGACGTGCGTGATTTTCATAAATGTTCGCTCTTCTAATTCGTAGTTGGTATCAATACTTGAGTGTCTCCAGTGATTATTATAAAAATTGTTTTGCTCTTAGAGTAAGCTATTCTTCTTATTCTACGGTTTTGCTAAAATATATCAATTACAGTGTACATATTTCAATTTTTACATTGCGAGAATCCATTTTGTATCATTGACAAGCTCTCTCTGTCTACTTATTCCTTTGTCAAAGTTTCAGGTAGTTTGTTGGGTTTAGGATTTATCTCTTGCATACCTCACTAGCAGCCGTGAATATAAAGTATCAATGTATTGTAAGCATTTTTTTACGATAAAAGTTAAGCATCGTTGCTTATAGGTTTGCAGCGAAAATATGACATGCAAGTTTAGGAAAAAATGTATTTTGGTTGTTATTTTGTAATATTCGATGATATCAGACTTTTCATATAATCCTGCATAGATATAAGGCAAAACTAGCTGGAGAATTTGATCGAAGTTTAGAAACTAAAATGGATTTTTTAATCTTGTCTACGTACCGATTAAAGAAAAATCGTTCCTTGTCGAAACGTTAAACCTGTCATTATCTCATGTGTTCAAGTAAACGCAGCTTTAAACGATGTTTTGAGTGGCGGTCGAATGTAAAACCAGATATTATTTGCTTCTATCTATGGTTGCGCGTTCTAGTAGACACACTTGATTTCAGCGGTCCAAAATATTTCAATTTGTAGAGGATGCATCTATAACTCAGAATCTAAAAATGTAGGTCTCTTAAACGAGATGAGCAATGCAAGGCGTTTCCCCAACCGGGTACCGTCACATAAATCGGCAATTCGTATATGTATTTTTTATGTGCATATCTTTTGTCTGTATTACTTGCGTGTATTTTACGCTAGAAAGTTGGATAAAGTTTTATTTGGCAAACCGTGTCAATTATGCATACCTTTAGATTTTTAATACAACATGAAATATCCCTAAACTACTTGCACTGTCGCAGTGAAACTCAATCATTTTGATCGTTGATTGATTTATTTCCAATTATGACCACGTTTAGTTTTAAATTATTCAAATTAAAGACCTTATGAATTTTTTTACGATTGATTTCGTTTTACAAAACCCAAGCACTTTGTTTGTAACCTGTGCAAGCAGATTTTGATTAATACTACGCATTTTTTCAAGGATGCGGAGGGCAATTCCCTCTTTCTTAAAATTAATCTACTGCGTTATGTCTTGCAGTGGAACTCTTGCACAAAGCATTCATGCCTTTTTTACTAACATGTTCCTTGTTACTTACAAGCCATCAAGTAGAAATCTTGACTTTAGCTTTTATTTCAATCAATTATGAATTACTGCCGAGGGCGAGAATCACATAAACAGGTGTTGGTCCTTTTGTTATAGGTAATTGGTTTCGTTTAGCTGTATTGAAATGCAGATGATATAGTTCAATGAATAGATGATTTGAAATACCAAATAATTATCAAAAAGTAGGTTCAACCCAATACTTTCCACCTGTTATTAGAGAAGATGCTCATACTTAGCTTTCAACAAAAAATCATGCGATGCAGCCAAGTATGCATTCAGTTTTCATCAAAGTATATACAGTAATTATGTTACTCTCGTAGGTATACGTTTCGTTTGTGCTCCCTCAAACGTGCAATTAAAAATATTGTTAACGAAAAGCAAAAGTGCATCGATAAGAATGTATATTACAATATTAGGAAACACTAATAGTCAATGGATATCATCTCTGCATTAACTCTTGAAGGTCTTGAAAAAAGATGTACGTTAGAGCCCAATAACTATTGCACTCGGACTCCAAATTTCTACTCATCTCTAGCCCTTACACGCCACATTTCAGTCAATTTTGACTCGTTGACCACAACTCGAGAAAATCAAGTGAGCTCTGTCCATTTATAAAGTTACTGTGTCGGCACAGATGTCAATATCACGTATCAAAGATGGGTCGTTAAATTCGTTGGTATGTCAAAGTCGAATCAAAGTGTCTCCTTACAAGTTACGTGCGCAAAAGTATTTCCTTCATTTCAAACCGCGTATTAGCGGAGGTGAAATCTCAGTCCAGCGAAACATTTAACCCAATAAAAGTTCTTGTGTCAACTTTGATTCTGTCGAGACGTAGTGCCTTCCAATTTACGCGTGCAACAGTGCCTCCAGAATTTTTTAACATTAAAGCTGCCGTCCTTTGGGAGTTCATCGATAAAAAAGTCAAGTTCACAGACAAACTGCGCATTTCATGCGTCAGAAGTTGACAAGTCTTAAATGGCACATGTAAATGCTCTTTAGGTATACGTCAATAAAAAAATGTGAGGAAACGAGTATTTTTGATACACTTAAGAAGTACATGGAACAGTCTTAAATGATCCGCTTAGGTGATTAGGAATTGCCACTCGGACTCTGAAAATTTGATGATCATAATTTGCATTTACATACCTTTTTGTATGCAAATTATTATTTTTTTGGCCAATTACTTCGAATATTTAGTTAGTCTAGGCGCAGATTAATAGCTCATATCACTCAAAACGGCCAATCATCAAGTTGAACAATTCCACCACGAATCACGCATGAAGATAGACACGGTAACCAAACAACCTATCAAGATGGTCTTTCCATGTTCATCCCACAAAATATGCTTCTGCACTTTGTCATCTCATATAATCAACTATCCTCTTGGACAAATCTATAAGAGAAAATGTATGAATAATATTGTGATCGTACAGGTAATATGATCTCATTTAAGTTGGACTTTAAAACGAACGTTTAGCGAGTCTAAAGCGAACTTATTTAATTACAGTCTTGAATGAAACTCGCCCTTCCTTTCTACTCTTGAGTGGCTATAACCTAGACAAAAACAGGCATTTCATTTAGAACACAAAACAGTGGCGAATAGTTGCTTACTCATGTTAAAATCTCGAAAGATTGTCGAGCAATTTAATCGGCTAAAATTATCAAGGAAGTCGGGTATGGAGGGAGAGAGAAAAAAAACTAAGAATAACTTTGTGCTGATGATCCTAGTTTTGATCAGATATTTTGGTCGGTACATCGCATGCACATTGACAGGTGAAACGAACTGAACACACTACACATTTATAGAAACGTTCACATATCGCTTTTCATACCTGTGCATCCGATTGATTATTTATCAAATGATGAAAGTAGGAATTGCAACCAGTGTTTATTCAAACAACGTTTCGAGTTTCGACCAATTGCCTCAGTCTTCTTCCGGGGATGAAATATAAAGAAGAGAAAAACGACCAATTGAAATCGTTAAATTCATGCCAAATTAATTGTTCTCACTTTTCCTCTAATCGTAGTGCAAATATCTGGTCAAGTATTTCATTGTAGCAAGAGGGAAGTTTTGATTCAGGCATTTCAGACTTTTAAATACATTAAAATTTATTGAGTAAATTTAAAGTTGCATCAATTAAGAGTTTTGAATATGGTGGACTTCCTCATCTAAAAATTCTAGACTAAAATATTAAGAGCTCTTCAAGTTTAAGTATTGATGACTGTAACCTTGTGGGCATGTGGATGCACGGATTTCCAATCAAGATACTTGTCCGTATGTGTTGGTTTACGGTAAATCGTAAAAGCTAGGTATCCATCTGATTTGCGAATGACAAGAGTATGATCATGAATTGATGATTTAGTAGCATACTCTGTGCATCGATATTATTGAAGCTAATTAGTTCTCATATATAAGTGGGTGCTATAGGGTAAACTTTGTTTCTTGCATGGCTGCAAAGTAAAAACGAGTAAACGGCAACTACAAATCCTCATGAATGGAACTTCAGTGTCCTGCCCAAAAGTCTTTTCGCATATGAATTCTTGCAGCAGTTTAGAAGGCGAAGTTTGCGAAAACAAACAACATATTTGATCGAGTATTCTGTCATGAAAAGCGTAATTTTCACTAAACTGACACGCCTAAGTGAATACGGATTAGTTTTTTTTAAATTACATATAGTTGGCAGGCTTTTTAGTGGCACCCATAGTGCAGAGTAGTTTACCTGTTCACAGCAAGAATAGCCTATACTAATGCATACAGGCGCATGATACGAATGAGTAATTCAATTATTAAATTGGCTTTTTGACACGACATTGCATTTGCTATTATTTGAGTACACATCTTTTATTGAATTGCAGCGTATCCTACGCAAATTTTTAGTATCAAGTATTGTGTTATGCCTTTCTGTGATTAAATCAAAAGTTATTTTTTCAAAGTTACAAGATTGCAATCTTTCCGGTCTATGTAGCTATTTCCGTTGTTGCATTTTTGGTACTACGGAACCTTGCAATGCGAGCAACTAATCAGATAAAAACTTGCATAATATATTCTACTATTTGATTGGTATATTATCCCTACAGATGATTAAATTCCCAATCCCAAATATGACGATTTGACGAGCTCTTACCGGGTAATTAATAAAACAAAGTGAAATTTCTGTGCAGAAATAAGTCCCATAAGTGAGTGGATTGTTTGCGAGTCTCCATAATAATCGAGGAATATTTTGTGAAAGTATTGTTTTCAGTGAATGTGAGACTCTATGCTGATCTGTGTTGTAACCTTCTATTACAATTATGCTCCCACGCTTCCTAAGCAAACGAGAGGTGTTTCAAGATGGAAAGCTTTTCCAAATACTCCTGCTTAGTGTGTCTTTTATGCTGGTGTTCACGGCTTTTCAAACAACCTCCATGACAGAGGTAAGCTCATCAAAGTGGATTTTACTCGACAAGACTTCATAGCTTTCAGCACATTGACGAATATGCTATTTCAAACATGAGTACTCATTACTTACGTATTCTCTCTTTTTCCGTTGGTATTTAACCTCCATCTGTGTACATTTCTCCTCTGTAGCAAACGGTACTTGCCAGTGTAAAGCATGAAGATCCAAGCTTCACTGGAGATGGCTACGTGTCTCTCTGTATTATTTATGCCGTCTTTGCAATATGCTCCTGGATTGCTCCAAGCATTGTCGCAGTTGTTGGAGCCAAATGGGGAATGGTCATGTCAGCTTCTATCTACCTTCTCTTCATTGCTCAGTTTATGGCACCGTCCACTTCCCTTTTGTACGTGACTTCTGCCCTTCTCGGAGGAGCTGCATCGGTGCTTTGGTGCTGTCAGGGGAATTTCCTAACTCTTGCCTCTGACCCGAAGACTATTTCCAGAAATTCTGGTGTTTTCTGGGGCATTAACCAGTGCAGGTACTAATCCTTAGTTTTACATTATCATTCAATCATGCGAGACATTCTAGTCCCAATTGTCTCATTCTCATTCCAAATTCTGAATGTTTTTGTCTATTCCTGATTCTAATAGCAATGAATAGGAAAAATATACCTTCGTGACCTGAATATTTCGCTATATACTCTCATTTCACGTTTTTGGGAAAAACACACGTTCCGCTTTACATGCATATGAACACCTGTAGTATGTACATCTCCAGAATCTATTCCCAAACTTTTCCAAATTAAACAACTTTGTTTGCGTGGAACGAAAAAAATGGCGACTAGATCAAAACGTACAAATTGCTCACGATGTTAACATTTCTCGTACACGGGAAGTTGCTCTTTTCCCAATATGTCACTTGGACGTATATGACTCTATGTTATTTTATTGAGACATTGAACCTTTTATTTTTGCACAAAGTCTGCTCACATAAACATGAAACCCCGTTTCTTATTGATTACAGTCTCTTCTTTGGAAACCTATTTGTGTTCTACAAGTTTCAAGGAAAAACAGAGATCGACTCAGAAACAAGAATTTTTGTTTTCGCCGTTCTTACCATTGTTGCCGCTATCGGAGTTTTGTCTATGCTATTACTGAACAACTTAAAGTAAGTATTTTAACTATGTTTATAGCATCTTTTTACGTTTATGTTTTGACAGCACACGCTCTGTTTCCCAAACAAGACAGACAATGGACAATACGTGAACTCACTGTTACCTTTTCCAAAATGCCTGGCAGGGGCCAGAATAACATATCCCTTAAATTTGCAATTAATTTTACAAGCATAAAAATGCTTACTCTGAAACAGTTACACAACTTTCCTCTCGACATGTAGCATTCATGTCGCCATCCAAGAAGAAAGTTCTTGGATAAGTTGCCAGTTGAATACATTTCATTTTTTGTGTTATTCTGTAAAAATACGCGTAACACCATTCCCAGCTTATTTTTTAAAAGGGATGTCCACACTTTATATGAACTTCACGTATTGATCATGCTTTATGTTTATTCCTTGCGAAGAGATGAAGCAACAGAAAGCGCTCCAGGAGCCGAGCTAGACAGCAAAACCAATCCGTCTCAAGTGCCCCAAGCCGAAGAGAAGACAGAAAAGGAGATAGAAGCTTCTCATAACGACGGATCGTCTCCTGTTGACCCAAATGCCAAATCATCGCAATTCCAGCTCGCCAAATCCGCCCTTATCCAAGCACTCAAATTATTTATTACACCAAACATGATATTGCTTTCTATTGCTTCTGTGTACACCGGATGGTGTCAGTCCTTTTTCTTTGGCGTGTATCCCACTTCAGTGGGTTTTACAAAGCAATTTGGTGATGACGCTAAAAGACTGGTAGGTCTTGTGGGAATTTTTACCGGAGTTGGAGAGGTTGTCGGGGGATCAGCGTTTGGTCTTCTTGGATCCAAAACCACTAAAAAAGGTATAAATTCTCGCATGTTGAATTAAATGTGAGACATAAAAAAAGAAACACTCCACGGAATGACAATAAGGAATGAGAAATTGCTTCCATAAACGGCTACCTGACCATGAAAACGGATCATTTTTCATAGTATTTTTATTTTTCTCTGTAGGAAGAAGCCCTATCGTTTTCCTTGGTTTAATCACTCATCTCACGTGCTTTGTATTGGTGTACCTGAATTTACCCGACAGAGCGACAATTGAGGAGACCAACGAATCTCCTATTTTTGACTCGCCAATCCCTTGGCTTGCCATAGCGTGTGCCATGTTTATGGGTAAGGCTCACATGTCGGGTTTCGCTATATGTTCCTTACATTTTTCCATCGGGATTTTTATTTTATGTTTATGACAAACAACAAATCTTCTAGAATCGATTGAAACTATTACTTCTATTATCGCTTTCTTTTGTACAGGCTTTGGGGATGCATGTTACCAGACTCAACTATTTGCCATGTTCGGATCTATTTACGCGGACAAATCTGCAGCTGCATTTGCCATTTTTAAATTTACACAATCCGCAGCATCCGCGGTAGCATTTATGTCGAGCTCTTACATGGGAATGTTCTCGCAAACGGTGACTTTGTTTGTAACTTCCATCCTCGGATGCGTTGCCTTTTTCATTGTAGAGCTGCAAACGAAAAGTAGCGTATCAGAAACGCCAGAGACGAGCGACACAAGCTGTAACGCGAACGGCGGCATAGGGGATACTCATCCGGTTACGATATTAAAGGAGCTAAACAATATCCGTGACTCTCAACAGAAAGTCGTGTAGCGCATTTTGCGAATTATAAAAGTTTTAATGATAATATAGTCACTCTATTGAAAATGGAAGACGTTTTAATATAGTAGAGGAATATAATTACTTCATACTGTCACAAACAGCATAGGACGAGGAAGGAACTTTCAAAAAAAATCTTGTAAAACAAGCATAACGATCAAATCTACCTTCCTTCCTACAATGGTATGAAAGGCTACAGCTCGAGAAACGAATCTCAGTTTTCGTTGTTAAAATTTATGACTATTGTACAATATTGAAAAGTGAGAAAGAAAACCACTGTTTTATGGTACCGCATATGATACGATTATCAAGTATTTATGCTATCCGTTTTTACTCTTCTTAATGTGTAATTTTAGTTGATGTGTGGTGCTGACAGGAGATATGCGTTTTATTGTAATGGGCTGAATACAAGCAATTAAAACTTTTTTGTTTAAAAAACGAGGATTTGAAGTCAGCATAAAGCTTAATATTTGCATGGATTCAACATTTGTTTTTGATTCATAACTTTTCATCATACCTATTACGCAAAATCGTACACGAGCGTTACTATATAATTCAACAGGTATTTGCCTTGTTAAAGCTCTAAAGTCAATCATTTTATTCTTTTGTCAGCATAATGTATCGGAAGTACTAATTAGTAACACGATGAAGTGTATGTGCTAATAGCAGATTGGTCAAGCGTTTTAGTATTAGCTGCTTTACTATTTCACTCAAACTTTACATGTTCAGTGATTAACAACTTCCGCTCATGAGAAAGGTAACAAGACATACCACACAAAAGAAGCCATAATACAATATACAAATATATTATGAAGTGCTCTAAACTCGACTTGCTATGCATTATAGCTGGCCAATTGTCGTGAAAAAATATGCACAAAAAAAGTTCACTCCTCCATAGTATTTGCTCATTATGTTTTTCGACTATAATCATAATCAAACAAGCCATTTTTTAAATGACAGAAATTCGTGATTGTGCAATATCTTGAGACAACTATCGTGTCTAATGTTCGTCGCACTGTTTTGAATAATACTACGAACAATAACATGATTCTACAAGGAAGAAGTCAAAATGATTGTTCGAGTGATATCTTTACAATCATCATTATGTAAACTTTCCCTGGGAGGAGGCTGAGTCTGATGAAAAGTGAAACCATTATTTAATCCCTCTCCCTCCTGATGCACAATCATGCGTAAAATAGCATTCTTTATTTCCTTTCCGTTGCGTCAGGGCATACGCATTACGAATACACAGCAAAATCGCGAGCTCGTCAAAAATAAACGTACATTTTGTACAACATCTCATTAAATATTTAAATACTACACTACAACAATATGCATTAAATCAGAACTCACCAGCTGCGTAAGGACAGGTTAATAGCAGGACTATTTTTTCGTTTTCATAGATTATGAATGTACCATATAGTTATGAGACCCCAGGACTTCGAAAGAAGCTTCATGAGTAAACTAGGTTCAAAGCAAACAAAAATACTTCCCGTCACTATGTTGGTATTAATGTTCGTCTGGATACTGGAACTCTAACCATTTTAATATGCGCTTGAATCCACGCGTATTTCCCACCTAACCACACTCAAAATTGACACTGATCGTGATTATGGTTGATAAATACAATTCTTATTCACGAGAATCAAGGAAGAAACAAGAGAATCGCATAATAATTGTTTATCGAACTACAGAATTAGAAAAATACATTAAACATAGATGATTAAACTTGTTAGGTTTTTCAATTTGTCATACAAAACGACCTCCGTAACTGTATACAGTATAATTATACAAGACAAGCGAAAGGAATACAGAATGGCGTGGGCAAGTCAACCTGCAGGCTCTCTCAGCAAGCTAACACAGGAAGAGACTAACTATGAGATAATAATACTCCTTGTCACATAGAATTAGCTTTAGGTAAAGTAATATTAGGGTTTCAAAAGTAAGGATGACTTAAATGCGAGCCAACTTCTAACTGAAAAACGTAAAGTTAGGAAATTACAGCCGGTAACAATGCGTGCAATAGCTATCCCCACTAAAAATTTCTAATACCTAATGCATCTGTGCTACCTTACTGTTCAGTTGACAAATGGCTCTATAAAAAGCACATGTTCATGCTCACAATTAAGTTAATCGTCTGGGATGACTTGCCATGACTGTCCCTTCCTACAGCCCACGACTGCTTTCAAAAGTTTCAAAACCAACTTCAGCTAACAAACCATTAAAGTGGAGTTCGTGGTCTTAATTAGGCGCAAATTAATTTCGGATTCATTTTTTGTGCTCAATCCTCATATTGGTGTCAGTGTTCCAGTCCACCTGTGGTCAAAATAATTGCTTGATTGGTGCTAATGAAGGAATAATGCATTAATAGTGATTCATACTTATTCGTTAAGAAAGCAGCAGAGTACATTATTCCTGTAGTTTTATTACAGCTTGCATTTCCGCAACATACCAAAATGTATTGGAGTAGCTACAATAAAATGCTGCTGGGATTTGTTATAGCGTCCCTTTGGAGTTTTCACAATGTCGTAAGTAATACTGAGAAAACCTTTTTTTATGTAAGAAGTCATTTTTACAAAGGGACATTCATCATCTCATCAGCTAGGTAAATTGGAATCACTCCAAGTCAGCGAGGGGCAATATATGGCGCTCGAAGAAACGGGAAAGCTCCTGCCTAATGAGAAAATGGCGAGAATGATTGATGACCAGCTGCGGTCCATCAGGGAAGGTATGTATTTCGATAAAATGTAAGAAGCATCCCTTGTGTGAAGGAGCCAATGGCAGCAATAAGCCGTGTATATGTACTTGTTACCCAGTATACCCGGAGATGATGAACATTACTCATCGCACAAAGTGGGCAGCAGGAGAGCTGATAATAACTGGAATAAATCAAAACACGATTCGCGTTATCAACTCAAGTCGATATGGACCGTTGAACGGTGCCGAGAAACTGGAGGCTCCCTCCAATACGTATAGACTGGTTTTCTCAAAACCTTACCATCCTGCCAAACTGTCAGAAGAGATTTCCAAATCCTTCGATCTTGACCAAGTCGAAGCTAATTTACTACCAGGCGATGGAAATGATGTGACGTATCTCGCTTCCAATCCAGCTCCAACATATTACACATACATATTCAAATTAGGGTACATAGAAAAAGTTTCCCATGAAATTTCCTTAAACAAGATTTCATGAGATTTTTTTTCTGGTTTTTTTTTCAGGTGGGGGGAGTGTCATATGCCTGGTATGTCGAGCCATTTTTTATTGAAACTACATATATGAAAGATGATTTCAACTATCATTTTCGACAGAAGACAATTTCTCAAAATTTAATGATAAAATGATAAATCTTTCTTGTGTAACTTACAGGCGGATGCATCTACCGTCATTTCTGGGAGTTTTCTGTGGCACAAAGCGCTGAAACGTACACAGTCCGATTTGAGAAAGACTATGGATCGGATGTTTCCAAAAAAATAAGACTGAAAGCGAGAAATAACTAGGCTAAGACAATTGTTTTGATCGTTTTTCTCGTTTGTTATAACAAAGATTTTCTATATTTACTGTTGATTCTTGATAAACTAATGTGCTATCTAAAAATAAAGAAATAATCGTGGTCTTGATGTCTTCCTCTGCCAGCAGAGAAGATCCGTATAAAAAAGCGTTCTACCTGACAGAGGCTTTGTTGCATGATACTGCTAATATCACACCACTTCAACGTGGACTTCAGGAATATTTGGTAGTGGCGAGGATGTTGAATTTGTTTTTGACGTATTCGAACTATTTCTTACGCTGCTACGATCAGTTGAGCTTATACTCACATGACTTGCCCTGAAAGATGCTGCAGTAAAATGTTTGAATCCAGTGCTTCCCAAACCTATGTAAATTTGTAAGCATTAGCAATTAGTGAGACGATGATCTGATTGGGCACATACCCAACAGATTAAAAGGAAAATTGATACAGATATTAAACAATTCTTACTAGAATTCCGAAGAACAGTTGCATTTGGTATGCCATTCTGAAACCGAAACCCTTTGTACTTCTTTAAGTAGCAGATATAGGCCTGAAATAACGATAAGAGATGGTTTTATGGATTCTATTACAATATATAGAGTCAGTAAAAGCTTCCTTACCAGGTACATTATGAAGAAAAACACCGACACACAAAATATTGTTAGAAATACTTCGGTCACAATTGAGTCTATCATGATTATACTGGAGAAACTAACAAAATAGCAATTCAAGTGTATATTTCTCACACACTGAGTGTATGTATGGGAAGAATGGTTCCAAACTAGGAACTGGGGTGCAACATTTAGGACAAGTGTAGAGGCACTTTAAAATACATTTTCATTTGCGGTTATCATTTACGTTTCATACAAGGAAAATGTGTCATATTTCGTTGTTTGTATAACGTTTAGGTTGACAAAAAAATGACGCTGCCTAAATCTCGTATACTTTCCTAGTCTAAGACATAGAACTAGACCACTGGAAAATGTGACTGCATATAAAGGTTTCTCTGTTCTCTGGTGAGTCTACATGAGTGAAGTGACTGAGCATTTCAAGATTTCTCATTCAAGTCATATTGTTGACTATAACAGTTCATAGCCAGGTGAATGACGTTCATGATGATGACGACAAAACAATCCTACTTTACATTTGAGAATTTCGATTTCCCACATACGTCACATACTAAAGTAAAATACTCATGTCATGCCGCGTGTGGTAGATTGATTAATCAGTGGAACAATTTTTCGAAAAGAAGGGTTCGGACACCAACGTTAGTTTCAAATCAAACAG
The DNA here is from genome assembly GCA_019593645.1 of Akabosia matsudoensis. Lineage (NCBI taxonomy): Eukaryota > Metazoa > Arthropoda > Collembola > Entomobryomorpha > Paronellidae > Akabosia > Akabosia matsudoensis. Next base: position 14,465 of record VICI01000716.1, read on the forward strand.
GGTGCAAATGATAAAGTGAATCGGAGAGTTAAGATTCCTTGCAAGTAAGTATTTTATTTTATTTCGCAACGACGTTGCTTCAAATGAGTAAAATTGCTTTACACACCCGTGTTTGAACGGTAAAATCTATTGGATTACATTACAATACAATCATCACAGTTGCGTACAAGCGTCTAAAAGGTAGGGCCTACCATTCGGCAGAGTCGCTATCGCCGAATTCTTTTCATTCGTATCATTTCCCGTTGTTGTTCTGAACTTTGCCGTTTTGATTTCCCGTTGGCTCATCCTCGTCATCTGAATCTTCTTCAGACTCCATGTCCTCATCTTTGATTCTGCTCTCTTTCCAATTGATGAATATCGTGAAAAGTCCAATGAGTGCGCATTCGCCTGCAAGAATGTACACGGGGAGCTGCCACTCATTTCCGTCTGCCCATTTAAAAAACAATTAGTGCAATGTTGACCAAAACTCAATGCCTTAGTCTTAATAACTTCTTACGTTTCACTCGCACGAAATATGTGTTACTTATGGGATAAAATCGTCCAATCTCAGGATCCTCAGGATTTAATAAATCCACTTGGCACATATAGCTCCCTCGGTGATCCATGGTAGCTACCCCACGGTAATATAAAGGCGAAGGCGACTTGTCATCTTTCGTAAAATTTTGAAATAGTCCTGTGCCATCATTCAAGGCCTCAGTAATATTCTCACCGTCTGAAAGACATTGCAAATAATAAAATTCTAAACACATTCATGATTACACCTACAAACAGGCAACTGATCTTAATTACCTTTCCACCAGGAAATCTTATGAGAATTCGCTTTCAAACCGGTCTGGTTACAGTAAAGCTCGAATTTCGTGCCTTCTACGAGATTGACACTCACTAAATGTTTTTTATTTTCGTTCCTAGTCAAATAAACGAGCTCTGTAAAAATTGAGCATGATCATTAAACTAACATAATTTCTTTTGTCACAATAAAAAATACTATATCATCGTGAAAAAATAAGCTCACCCCTAAGCTTAAAAACAGTATGCTTCCCGCTTCTGTTCCCAGTGTGGCAAACGTAATCTCCGAATTCGGGTTCATTAAGATCATCAATATCCAGAACTAACTGGAAATCCTTACTATTCCATTTCACGTCGCACACACGTAAAATCTTTGGCCCCTCTCTCTTCGAGCTTTTCCCGCATGTCGAAGCCACATCCTCGTCCAGCACGCTGACGGTTCCGGTGCCATTGGATCCTGGGTTTAGGAACGACCTGTACATAAATGATAACAACCGTGACATCAATCATCCCGTCAACATTATAGTTTTATGATAGTTTCAATACCATTGTGGCTTCGTATTGTTTGATAAATCAGTCTCGTCAAAGGTGCACACAAGTTTAATTTCCCGTGCCACAGTGGTGAACCTTGTCACTGGTGGACCACCAAATTTCGCTGTAGGGTTAACAAATCAAATTTGAACCAGAATCAGTTATACACTTTCATCTACCGAACTCAAGGAGCACCCACAATTAAAAAATGTCTTACCGTTTACCTCCACAACGTCCGCAAGTACAGACGATGTTTTCAATAAACATAAAATCACCGTTGCCGTTATAAAACTTGATGAGATCAAGGAATGGCCGCCCATTTTCGCTTTCAGTTGTACTAGTTGAAACTCCCACTTGAACACTACTTTCAAAAATATTTACTTGTCGGCTGAAACCTACACGTGAACTGTAATAATACTGACTGGCAATGCTTTTCCAGCATTGCTACACACGCAAACTAGATATTACGGACTTTTCAAAAAAAACCACTTGAATATTAATGAGCCATTTGCACCTCCATAAACAGGTAGAGGAATAGAGGAATAGTGTGGCCGTCGCGGTTCAACGCGCATAGTCTTTTCAAGTTGCAAATCCGATTTCCGTTTTAATCTTGAACAATCACCATCGGAGGAGGCTTGCATGAAGAAATTTTTTCGTCCTTACGATGCATTCATGTATTGCGCAGACTAGAACACACTTTCAAATGAGGTTTCGTCCGGCAATACCACAAAAGATTGTGATTTGTGTTGTGTACTGTGAAAAGAGATAACACTTCGCCTGTGCACTCTCATTTCTTCTGCATAGATATTTTTCTTACTTAAAAGGGTATTTGGTTGATTAATGAAAAATGTCCATGTTAAAGATGTCAACAAACCGAGATTGACTTTACGTATACATATTATTTACAAAGTTTGAGGCAAACCTATGAAGTAGTTGTTCGGTGAGTCTCAGAAACACTTGCATTTGCGTATGCAGCACCCAGTCGTTTGCGATGAATAATAAAATATGACGATGCATGTGTGTCCGTCCACATGTCCACTTGGAACGGCAACTGGGACTATGAGTATTTTTGGTTAGCTGTCGATCTGACGCAAAGTGGTTTTTGTAAAATTCTGGTTCACGGACAAATATGGTTTGGCTGAGGCTAAACGAGTTTTCATAATAGCTATTTGGAACTTGATTTCTAGAAAATGGCACGTTTCTAAAAACGCATTCTTGTAGTGAACCAGAAAAAAACTGATACAGGCGTTTTTGGCGATACAGGAGTCTTTAATTTTTTTAAATTTTGGCTTTACGTGTGTGACGTAAATGTGAGCACGTATAACCCAAGAAAGAAAAGTTTATAGTGCACGATGTTTTTATCTCCAACCTCAAACACCGTCATAATAACAATTTTTTATACAATGTTTAATGACCTGAAACTCATCTCTGTTTTCATTAGTCAGCACAAAATAAAGTAAAAATGAGTACACCAATGAGGCGTATGTATTATGCATGACAAACGATAGTTAATGAATCATAATTTTAACTGCACAGGACATGTGAGCATGTGAATGACTTCATTGTAAGTTACGTCTGTCACCAGTATATGTTTGCTGTCGATATACACAGCCTCATTTAATATCAATTAGAACCATATGCGACGCATGTATAACGAGGAAGCTAGAGTCTAAACAAATATTTCTTATCGCATACCAGTTTCCCTGCTCGTTACGTTTTGTTGTGGTTTTTAATACGCATTCTCACATAAAACATTTGAACAGTGTAGCTTCGAAAGCGAATAAAGTAAATAGTTAATGGTCTCTCAACTTGGGGTGAGGGATAAGTCTTGAGTTTGTACTTTTGATGGTTTTCATTTTGATGGGATACGATAGTATTATGATATGATGGTCCGGAGTCCGGACATACTAAAGGCAACGATTTTCGTGTTTTTATACACAGTAATTTTGAATGCTTTGTTTTATGACAAGATGAACAGAGGTGTCACAAAGGTTTAACCTGTAAAAATTCCATATAATCAGGTGAATTTACGCTTACCGTTAAGGAAAACATTCATAATACACAACACAAGAATACGCAGAGTATGTGCGAAATTTCATATTACATAATAATAATAAACTTTTCATTTCATTTGTAACTATTTCTTGAGATCATGAATTGTGCGAAATATTTTGCTTCCCTGAAGATGATTGCACTTTTTATTTAAAAGATTTTCTAACTATCATTTATAAACATGAGGCATGGGAGTATGTGAAATCAAAATCAAGTAAAAATGAATGTTTATAAATTCAAGTGTTCACACGCAAAAAATGAAGGTGATGGAGTATGACATATGTGTATCTTCATAAAATAGTTATGGATTCAATGCACCGTATAAGAGACACAATGTTAATTAATACCTTCAACCTCATTATTACGTTCTTTTTTCCCTACTCCCACGTATTTAAAGATCATGATGGCATTTTACCGACTGCATGATCCATCAACTAAATTACGCACCATGCGAATTGTGACCGTCGTTCTTCATCTTAAACATTTTAACATTTTATGCGCACCTATACTAATGTTCAGTTTATAAGTATACATCCTATAAACGTGAAAAATTTAATAGCACCAGCCTTCGATTCCCTTATCGCTATACTGCAATTGACTCTTGACATTTAGACATTCAGAATCATCATACTTGCACCACTGGTTGCACATTTGCTTACAAGATACTACAACAAAATTCGATAAACATATTCTTTTGACTGTTGCCTTTATTCCGCACACTATTACACTATTATAATGTCACATCGTGATTACATCAAACGTAGTTGACGGTCCTTATAGGCGTGGTTGTAAACATTGTCAGTTGCGAAACAACGGTAAGTAAAATTACATGCAAAAGTTTTGCGAATGTGTCCTACTCAATAGGGTCTGGGGTATACACACTTTTAAGGGCCACTAAATGTGCCGTAAATGCTCAAAGTTTCGTTCATTTGTGTTTTAATAGTGTTGGGTGCAACAAATTGTCACTTTACGCGAAACTTTTCTTGTAGAAGTTGAAAAGAAAAAAAGGCCATCATGATTTTTAAGTCGACATTAACTTCTTTAAGTTTCCTCTTGCTGATAATACCGGAATCGCTTTGTGTAAGTTTGTGCATTTTGTAGCATGTAATAGTTCAGTTAAGGTAAACAACTTTTGCGTAATTTTCTTCGGATTTGTCTATGCAGAGACCCGCGGATGAGATAACCATGCAAAATATTACCAGCATATTTCCAATCAGCACAATGCATCTCAGAATACCCTCAGCAAAAGGACGTCAGATTCCTGTGAAGATTATCAGGTTCCGGAAGCTTGATGACATTGACGTTACCGCTAATCAAAACAACTTTGAGGTTTTTTCAAACTCTGTGATGGCCCCACGGGGATTTCGAGACGACTTTGATATGAAGTCTAACAATCGACGAGTGGAAATTGAAAACAGGTATGAAGTAACAATTCCAGTGGTCCCTCCAAATGAAACAAATCCCAACTGGGTTCCTGGAGAACTAATTGTGAACGAAATAACAAGGCGACAAATCAAAATGCTCGACCATAGTCAGTTTGGTCCGATTAAATCGGTCACATTCATTCCGTCCGTACGGTCAGGGATAATTGTCTTTGAAAAGAGGTATAATCCAGAGAAACTGGCAAGTGCTTTGAAATATTTATATGGGATCGATTCAGAACCTAATGGTATGATAACTACTACGTGAGCGTAGTGTAAAGAGTACTCCGAAGTTGAGTGAATATATTGTTTTTATAGTCGCAACTGGTCTTGAAAAATGGGCTGAGGAATTTTGAATGTATGTATCTCAAAAAAAGTTACTACTACCGCCAGACATGGTTTGTAAGTAAATAGGAATCGCAAATCAAGCATTATGATAAGTTGAATTCCCAGATAGTATAGAGCTATAATATAACATTTTTATTTTAAGTTACCTACAAATAAATGAGGAATCATTCACTTGAATACTATTTTTACAAAAACTTTGATTAAACATAACTGTTTCCAAAAACACTTTCATTTCCTCCAATATTTTCAATGCGTTATCCGCACACTACGGAGCAATGCAGGATGTGTTTTTGATTTTTTATCCGTTGCACGGAATATTTTATTTCTCATCTTTTCTAACATAAACACTGATGTTCCGAAAACAATCCCAGAGCAAAGGATGACAAATGCGCCCAGCAGATTTTTAACGCGAAGTAAACTATCGTCAGTATCGCTGGCCAAGTTAAAACCAGCATTGCTCTTCTTTTGCCATTCATTTTTGTTCTTCAAGATTTCCAACAAATCCGATTTCTGCCAGAATGGAATCAGCCCGGACTCCAGAGCAGGAAATAATATTGACTTGAAGTTGGATGAAAGTGGGGCTTTGAATTGGTGTATTACCCCAGCTGGAAACATGGCTCCCTCATGAGGAATAAACTTTAGCGGGCTCTTACCGTACTGATCACTTAAATTCCTGTAAAGTAGTTCTTGAAAAGTTATTATGAAAATTATGCATGCTGCACGTTGATCCAAAGTCGTTTGCAAACATTTTAACGGATTAGGCTCCTTATCCATTCTATTGAAGATATTAACGAAAGATGGGTTTGTAGAGCTCTTAAAATATGCATACCCCACGTTTCCAAAATAATGGAATCCGATTTGAAATTCATTTGCCTTCGCTAGCTCGTCAAAGCTTGTCGGATTTTGATCGTACAGCGGAAACGTTAAAAGTGATACCATTTTACTTCTGTAAGCTGTTCCACACACAAGCGCAAACATGAGCCAAAATAATACGAATGTTTTTAAAGATGCACTGGTCTGCTTTGGAAGCGGGGCATTCTGTTCCAGCAGCCCCCTTCCTAAAAAGGATAATCCTTTCAGATATGACCACTTCAGCGTGTCTTTTTCGATTAAGTGTTTAAATGCATCCATTTGAATTGTGTGCTCGATTTGTGACGTGACAAAGGACACTAAACCTGCGGAGATTATCATCAAGATTAGTATCAGAAGCCAAGTTAACGGAGTGAACGACCAGAATATTGCATTCCATGCGAACGATTTTCTTGGTGGTCCTTCAAATAATAAATGGAAAAGGTACATATGAAATTAGCATCGAAAAGCATGCATAATGGTGAAGTACATATAACTAAAAACCGTACCCGTAACAAATCCAAGATAAGCAAAGTTTATTGGGGCACAGAATTCAGCGTACGGAAACCGTTGATAAGTGATTGCAGCCATCAATCCAAAATCTACCAGACCATTATAAGTGTCGCCAACTGTTCCTACCCATGAGCCGTTAGCAAGCGCATGTCCTGTACACAGAGAGAATTTATAATAAAAACTTTTCCCGTACCAATTTTCATTACAAAAGTTTAAAACCTGTTGAGCCACTTCCAGAACTTGGTACGATGTCAAATGTGAAATTAAGCCTAGATGAAAGTTCACGCAGAACGGACGCATACAATCCTCGTTTGGGCTTGAGAATGGTCCGTCCCTTTTCTTGAGAAAGTGTTTCCATTTCTAACAACTGTGGAACTTTAGTTGTTGTGGACAGCCGTAGGGTATGACCGAAAAAGTTGGCTTCATTGTCAGTAAATAAAGCTTTAATTGCAGAGCTCGAGTACGTGGAAGACTCAAGGAAGCTCATGTCCACATATTGATATCCATGCGTTTTGCATCGACCATACTGACAAACTGTAACCAGTCGTACAGATAAATCGTCTTGAAATGGGTACTGTGAGACATTTTTACTTTCCGACTTAAGCTGAACAACAATTTTGAACTTGAACCTTTGTAGCTCTTTTGAGTTTTCTTCAGTAAGTACTGGAAATTGCTCTGAAAAAACTAAGTAAAGGTCCCGGTTTCTGACGGTTGGTGGATTGAGTTCTGGAGCAATCATAGTTTTAATCATAGATTTTTTCGCCTGTGCGTGTGTTGATCTCAAGGCTTCAGTAGAGACTACTCCTGTATCGACAATTACTACAGAACACCTTTCTAGATTCCCATGAGAAGGTTGCTGATACTTTCTTGCATTCGCCGGAGCCTCTACATCCCAGACAATTGCACCAGTTGTTTCAAGTTTTTCCTGAGTAATCGCCGAAATCCGGTTTAATCTATCCGAAATGCGTCCGCTCAGCTTTTGCAGAGAATCAGATCGTGAGGTGAAGTATATTTGAACTGAACAATATTTCAACAGATCACTTCTCATGAGATGAGCGAAAAAAAGTTCAAATTGAGCGAAATCAACTGAAGAAGAGGAAGCCATTTTAATTGAGCGTAAAGTTAGTAATATTAAAACACACATTGCAAAAGCGTCCGGTAAATACATCTTGATGATAAGTTAGTTTTTCCACACGTTATTAACTGTGGTTCTAACTTTGAAACTTTCTACACGTTTTGCAGACAAGTTTAGGCCTCCATAGGTTGGGCTTAGGAAAAACAATTCATAAATTCTTGTGATAGACCAATTGCAGAATTTTTCTGCTAGCTTTAAAAGAATTAGAGTTGATTGACAAGTCAATAAGTCAATAAGTTTGTGTACTCTGTCCCCTCAAAGAAGTGTCGCATTCTGTAGGAATATGTCATACTGTGGGAAGAATTAATTGCTAATAATAAAGGTTGCATGTTTCACGAACGAATTTTATGGACCCGTTTCTCAAAAAAAGTTATTGCATTTGTTGGTAGAATACAATATACCTATATGCACATTAGCTAGGATCTTATCTTAAATACTATGGAGGGATCAGATAGAACAAGTAGCTCTGGCGAAAATAACTTGTAGTTTTTACCATTTACTCTTGACAGATCGGAAAATCTAAGATCAAGATGTCAAGATGTTGGCATTTCAATTTCCACTGTGTACTTTGTGACTCACTGACTGCACACGCTTGGTCAATAACTACCACAAAACAAAGCAGCACAAGATAGGCGTTGGTGTAAATTCAAAAGGAACCTCAAGGGTCCCTAAAAGAAACCTGCTGGTGGAAATTGGTGAAAATAACCGGCCCGTGTCTATTTACTACACACGGCTCGTTTATCAACTAAATGGAAAGTGCTACAGCGATCAGAGTTCCGTATGCGGAATATGAACTGCCACGAGCTGTCAAGTCTGGACGCGGGATGCTTCTAATTCGTCTAAGGAGCCTCGTGGAACTCATGAAAAGTGAGATATGCATCTTTCTATGATAGTAATACAACTTCATCGCTGGCATTCATGCATGTTACTTCAACCTAGCACAAGTGTTGGTGGTTTATGGATAATAATGAAATCAAACACTTTAAGTAAAACATTTAAAGATTTCGCAAGAGGTCCAAATTGTTCGTAGTTGCTAGTGAAAAACCGTTCCGATGAATTATACATAGTCTCGTGTGGGATTTCAGGACTTATAAGTAGGCACCATTATTGAGATGTCTCCAGTAGGTTCTTTTCCTGGGTAATGATGTGAAGAAATTCGCAAAAACACAACAAATTCGGTTTGTCTGCCTCTAGGTAAATACGTCAACTTATATCTAGACGACTACTATTCAAGATAGATGGTGAGTTATATGAACTGCGACGCATACTTCTTATGTTGTGCACAGGAAATGGGTTATCAGTATTATTATCATAGCGTTCATTATCATTCAGAAATTGCCAGAATTATGATTTTGTGAGAGATATACCTTTAATATGGCGATTACGAATTCCTACTTCGTTACATCCAACTCTACTGCCCAAGCATTTCCTACATTGCAGCTGCAATCGATCAAGTTTTTGCATGGAAAACAACAACAATTTCCCTGAAATAACTATTAAAAATAATCGATGTATTGACAATGATAACAATAACCACATGAAAATAGTTCACTCAGGACAGTGACACTCGTCAGTGGATTGTTTTTTTATTAGTATAATTTATTCAGTCATGAATATGAATTGAATATTCCCACGCTGCACGGATAATTCATAATTACGGACAGAAAAAGTGTGACAATGCCGATAGTATGTATCAAGGTTAACAATGTATGAACACATCAAATTAGTTTGAATTCAAGTACCAAAGCCTTCAAACCTGCCATTTGTGGCAAATACTTTTTGTATATCTTAAAACTAAAGCCATGGGACAAGTCCGCATTGGATCCGCGTTCTTTGCTTTTGCATTGAACTCACTTTTCACCTATTCCCTGGTAGCCCTTCTTAGATTCTTAGACTTCAAAGTAATTTAAATTGAGGACGACTTTCCATTTGTGTAAATGATTTTATAGGCCAATTCTGCTAATAATGGAGGCCATCCGACATACAACCTGACTGAGAGTGAGTATTTAGCCTTGGAAGGAGGTTCTATGCTGCCAAATGACGAAGCAGTAGCTAAGGTGGACCGCGAGCTGTCCCGTATTCGGACCAAATTTCCAGTTGTAGAAGACATCCATCACAACCGGAAATGGATCCCAGGACAAGTATTGACCACCAAAATAAACGAGGACCAAGTGTCCAAGCTGAATACCAGTGAATTTGGTCCATTGAACCATGTTGAGAAAATTGATGTGATGCCGTTTTTCACAGTAGCAGTGATAAGCTTTACCAAGCCATACAGTCCTCCTGTCATGGCGAAACAACTGGAAGCCGAGCTTGGAATCCCGTTTACACCAAACGCTGTGTACTACGAGTATGAAGTTGACAATATCGGATACAGACAGACTAACTCTACGTACATCTTCAAGCGCGGAACTGGAATGTGCAAGGAAAACTGCCCTGATAGATTCTTGTGGGAGTTCCAGATTGACGACAGTGGAGAGCCATCACTTCTTCGAGAATGGAGTGTACCCCAAAACGGGGAGCGTGTCATCATTTACTAAAGCAAATGACCTTTATGTAACGTTAAGACACTATTCAGAATCAGAACGCATGTATGGAGGAGCCACTGTAAATTTATAATCCGTTATCCTTTATGATAAACAACTTGTTTTACTTTCAATGTTTTATATTTTACATTTTTACGATGTACGAGCAGAATAATTCTTCGGACTAATGAAAATATTCAAACGCGATAATCCAGAATTTTGCATAGAAGAACACAAATGAAATTAGTGAAAATGTCTAGTCAAGCTATACAAGACACTTCAACGTTTTGCAGCAAATTTATGCATCCATCTGCCATCACACATTGGAAAAACAAAAACCGCTTTTATCCGCTGAATCCTCTCCTCAAAACATTCGAGAGTTAGCGTTTGTCCGTCCCAGATCCCAACTAACTTCGCAAGCTGTGGTTTATTTGAAGCAGTGCAGTACTAATTCGTGTGCCTGTCTTCAAAACTAAGAAAGCGCAACTTGGAATTCCAACGGAACGTTCATATTGTAGTCTCATTCATTAGTAATCACATATTTTGTAGGATTCCTTATTCAAAACTTCCTTATTGCTAGTTTTTCATTTCAGAGTGCATTTCTCACATCGCAGACAGCGAATGTCTTTCGAAATGAGTAGTCAGTCCAGCCAGTCCACAATTACCAGTGAAAACTTTTCCGCATCCGGTGCACCTCCGCTTCCCAATAAAACTAATGTAGATGCTTCGGGATCAAATAAAGGCTTACTGCTTAACGAACAAATTGCCACTGAAACTGTGACTGGAAGTCAATACGAGACTGAGGAAAAGGGGAATCCACCCGTAAAACCAGCGCTAGAGGCGGAAGCGGCGGAGTGTGAAGAAATTCCCGCGACCACAAAGGATACTAGCCAGAACCCCAAGAATGCAGACGAAGGAACCGAAGTTGATGGCGATAGCGATCGTGTTAAAAGTAAAATGTTCGTAAGCAAACAGAATTCATTTTTGAAACTAATTATCCGTTAATTATTAATAAAATCTAATTTTGAATATAAAACGTTACAGAGAATTGGCGGATGAATTTCGTTTTGATGGCAGGTTGACAATGGCACCTATGACCAGGTTCTTCTTCTGTATTGTCTGTGGGTGCCCGGCTGGGCGTGACTGTTGGACGTGCATGCCTAAGGGACATCCCACCTGCAACGAGTGCTATGTTGAACTTAAAGTCAACAAATGTTGGAGCCCGAGCGCAAAAGTTGATAACCCCAGTGAATGGGGATTATGCTGTGGAGTTCTCAAGCAGACGAAATCCAAATTTAGAAACTTCATATTTGAAAACACGAAGGTCACCTGTCGCAATCCCAAATGCTCTGAGGTTGGAATCTGGGATGCTATCCGAGAGCACCAAAAACGTTGTCCCCATATGTGATGTGATTTGTGATGTATTTCATTTTGATTACACGAATGAGTTGTGTATTAATCCAAAATGACATGTGAGTCAATTCTTTAATCACATAAGATGATTTACTGTTACTGTTTCATATTTTATGTACAGGATGTACAAAATACATAAATTGAAAATGTCAACCAATTATTATTCCTCGAATTTTTTCATTCGATTTTCCAACACATCTCCGAATCAAAGTAGAATACGACTTGCCCCTCGGACACACTGCCGAAGTACCTACATCCTTTGCTAAAAATCGATCACCATATTCCAGTAAAGTGTCACCATGTCGGGAACTTAAATTATGTTTAACTCCTTGTTTCATCGGGCCACTTTCATCGTCATCAGCCCAACTGCAACTTGGGTATTTAGTTTGGTTATATTTTGTCTGAGAGCCTGGCGTAGGTTTTATGTAAAATGGAATAATATCGTTGACATTGTCAATGCTAGATAGGGCCCTCCAAATGACATCGATATCCTCGTGGTCTTCAACTGATTCGAAGTCTTCATTTCTATACTCCATTTCCATATTTGACCGTGGAAATCCTTTCACTGAACACGTGTAAAGAAGCAACACGATTGTAAAAATGATTGATGAGCCCTGTAATTACAGTACAAACGCGGTTACGCAAAAGATTTTTTTGTGACAATCCTCCCTTAAATAGTAAATCATAAATAAACTTATTACGTATTGTTATATTAAACACCATTTCACCACTGACCATTTTCCGTAATACGAGAAACAATGCAATATGTTACAAAAAAATTGCATTTGGTGATACGTGCGTAGCTATTCTCTCTTCACTCACAACTGATGAACTTGAAGATGCGTTTGATCTGATGTACGGACCTGTTTTGATTCTCTAATTGGTAAAACATTTTTTGGGTAAACAAAGTAGAAAAACCCTAAAATCTTCCACTTGGGTTTGCCATATTTTATTACAGTCTACTGGCGACAGCCAAGAAAGATTCTTTTGCATGTAGGCTACAGAGTAGGCACGCGGTGGCTTTTCATGGTGATTCATTTACAGAAAAATATATACGATCGTCTTCCATCTTCCATCTTCATGCATTATCGAAAGGAATGAGGGCTACACGCGCATATTAGATGATTCATCACCACATTATTTGCAAATTTGCTACTGATTGTTTGCCAAAAAAACGAATGTTTGTTGTATGAGTTGCTTTGAAGTGATCCGTAGGTAACGAAGCTTTCAAAAAAGTACCAGAATTATAAGTTGTATTTTGAAGACGAGAGACTTCCTTCGAAGACTACTTCACACACAAAGAAACTACATCATACGCTTTCGTCGTATCTTTAAAAGTCTACCTTTTACCGCAGTCTACAAAATTCATGACTCTCATGACAGGATATAAAATGTTTGGCACCAGCTTAACAGAGGAAGGAATATAGTTCTCGGTAGCCGGAGTAATTGCCTTCTTTGAAGAACATGCCACATCTCCTGTTTGTACATATGGAAGCTTTGAGGTTAAGAAAAATGTTCTTTTCAAAATACTATAAACGGGTCTGCAAATAATTAATTTGAAATGTTAATCTTAAGTCACTGCGCTGCAAGCTCGGATTGATCCTAACAGTAATGTACGTTAACGACTCATTCATCGTTACTGCAAGTGTCAGTAAGCGTCACTCATATTGACGGTATAGGTAAAAGAATGTGGTCAATGGTTTGTGCCGTTATATCAACAGACTTGCTACATCTTTCTGTTTGGAATCGGAAACGCATATGGGCATGATTGTCATTCACGTAATCTATCTCTCAAGGAATAACGATATGAAAAGTAATCAACAACAAAACTAATTTATAAAATTATGACAGCCCAAAACTTGCTTGCCACTAAATCATAACCGTCCACTCAGCACGACTCATCATCAAAAGCGTTATAGATTTTCAAGCGTTAATTTAGTGTACTAAAGCAAAATAAGTGCAGTAAATGATCAAACATCTACATAGATTCAAGCAGCGGCCACGCATTGAAAGCTGATGGGTAGGTAGGTACCCATACAAGGTTACCTGTTGGACATTGTCGTACTTGAACTTGGTGTTCGTCCATGTCCGAACCAAAGTTGATGACACTTAAATACAAGCTTAATTGTCTTGTAATTCAACAAGACTCTTGTCCTGTAAATACTGGTAAATTGGGAAAAATTGTCTCGTTAATGGTTGGAAACAATGTAATTAACTTTTATTCGACGAAACTCCACTTTAATTGCTTTGTTTTATGGCTTTACAAACTGTATCATGCAGTTATCGATTACCATCATCTACCTGGGCGACACGGGTGTGCTCAAATTGAACTTCTGGAGGGATAGCCGTTATAAAAAATAACGAACATCCATAATATCCATGTCCTATTAAGATTCCGGTTTTACAAGATGAAAATCTTGATTTTATTCGACTTTTTGGAAAATATTTCGTGTTATAATGTTGTATTGTTCGCAGGTAATTTATGTTACTGCTCTCATTGTCATTTCTATACGCACCCTTAGTAGGTACGGTTGATTTTCAAGTGACAAATCACATCTCAGTTTTCCTTTCGACTTGTTCGCCGGTAATGGGTAGTGAAGCAGAGAAGGCCATTGGTCTACGGCTCTTCTCCCAAGTCCCAAGTTTTTCATAAACGCTTACTTAAAGAATTTTTGGAGATAATACACAAAAGTAAACTAAAGATTTGGTAGTTGAAGATATTTGATGTTCATTTTAGCCTCGCCGGCAAGTTTTTTGTCTACCTGCATCAGTCGTTTGTCACTTTTACACGCATTAGAACGCAGTGTCAATCGAGTTTTATGCAGCAACTAAGGTAGAGAACAATGACAATCGTAGTTAATAACTTTATAGATATGAAGCAATATGTCAATAATGTATAGTCTTTTAAATATTTGTACCAATGACTTGAATTTTAGACAGTCTGATATGTAAACAGTATCGTTAATGTACCATGAATTCTGGCTTGAAGGTAACAATTATTACAGTCTAGTACAACTTGCCAATCAATAATATAAGCGTATTTACATTCGCACACAAGCCTTTCAATTATATGCGTAAGGCTCAGCCAATCAAGCTTACGCACATTTACGCACTTTTTAGGCGAGACTCTTTGCGCAAATTTTTTTGTGCTAGAAAAAGGCAAACGTCAAAAACAAAGGTTACTCTCAGAATATGAAGTCCTCACATCACGACCATTACTTTTATTTAGTATTGTGGTCTCTTACGCACTGCGCGACGCGACGCATCACGGTGGTCCAACCGAATTACGTTTCAAGTTTACTCCCAAATCACGAGAAAATTCCGGTGCATAATTTTGTCTTTGTAGTGAATAAACAAACGTTCTGTGTGAACATTTATGAAACAGCCCTAAAGTTATTAGTGTAATAGTTTCATATATACGACGTTTGTTTTGTTCTCGTGTTGATTGGATCGGCAACGTATGCAACACAACTCCTGTGACAATCAAGTTTACTCCGAATCCGCCAACTTAGGCGAAGGCGTTCATGGTAAGAAACTGTATTAACTGGTCGCAGATATTTGTACATTCGTTTTAGGTTAACAAGTATGAATGGATAAATTGTATAGTAAAGGAATGATTGCTCGCAAAATGGATTGCTTTCGATCGTAAAAAGTTTGCATAGCATAAGATAGATTTCTAGGCCAATGCTAGATACTAATACGTATTTTCATCAATTTATGGACGGCATACACAAGTGGTATTTAGTCAATGTTGTTAATGTTGAAATATTGTGAACGTTGGGTATGTTTTTTTCACTAATGCATATTAATTATGGTATGCAATATTTAATTTTGAAGCCTGTAACTTGCTGTACGATGAAAAACTGACCAACGTGCAAAAATATTTGTTTACTTGCGTATTTAATTTATTTTTGGTAATTTAATAACAAAACGTATATACAACTAAAATCTAAATTTGTTTTGGAACATACAACATTTGTTTTGTATACGAATAGAACACTAATTAGCCGTATCTGGCGCATCTATCAACCACGACAGCTTCATTCTGATTAGCTTCTGGAACGTCCTGTTGGTCGTGTCCAAGTGGTATTACTTCCGGAAGCTCTTCTCTTTCCCGTACAATTCTCAGCGCAATTCCTCCCTCGGCTGCATTTAAAATATCGTCTTGTTGATTGTTCATGGGTTGATTTCCAAATTTCGAAAGGCGACACCAAATGAATGCCCACACGACGATAACTTGCAGAAGCAGGATAACCACTAAAGCGAAATTGAACATGTGCTGATAGAAAAAGTTATCTTCGATTGTGGCCGATAGCCGAATGTCGCCTGATCTGATTTCAGTCACTCTTGTTGCATTTACCACCGGATCGCTTTCAAACATGTAATGGAGATCTTTGTCGACATGAATAAATCCATTACTTGGCAAAGGCTCAATGTTATCTGAAAGTCTGCAAAGAAATATAGAATTTTAATGAAATTGGTGACCACAACATTTCATATTAATGTTTAACTATAGGTTTGAAAATTGTCACTTACATAGGTGATTGTCCAGTCAAGTACTCTTCAAGCTGAGATGGGTTTTCCAGCAATTTTTGAATTGTCTTTAAATTCCTAAATTTCTTTTGGATTCGCAGCTTTTTGCTAAACTCGTCACTCATTTTGAAATTATAAGATGATATTGGGCACAGTCAAATTTTATTCGCATGGAGGGCTTTCGTTTGAGGCTCCCACTGTTCACTGCAAAATTGTGCTATGACTTCGAAAAATGAACTGATGTAGGAAGTTCAAGAACACCTTACTTAAGTAGTATCGTCGACATGTCCTTTTTATGCACTTTTTAAAAAGAGCCCGATGTGACATGCCCTTTGGGTCATTGGGAGTTTTTTCACCATTTGAATAGAGTACAAGTGGCTATATTTAAACCACAAAAGGTATGTACTTTACGAGATCATGTACCTCTTACCACGTTTTAGGATTTTGGTTATTGGAGAGGGTGAAGATATTTTTATGCAGACAACGAAATATGGATTATCTATTCATGTATGCTTTAGTTTTCCTCATACGGCCTACGTGCTTAAAAGATTAGGTAACTTTAAAGTCTTTACTGACAAGTATGTGAGGAAGCCCATGCTACATACTTCTATAGTAGCTTCAAGTTTTAGTCAAGGGTTTTGGTGTTGCTTCAATAATACAGTTAAAGGTACCATAAAAACAACGCGGGGATTCTGGTTTTAAGTTAAAAAAGACATCAATTTGTTTAAAATCACGGATACTTCATAGGCGTCTGAAGGACAGATGTGTCGGAATGAAATCAGTGGCAATTTGCTCAGCGAAAAGGGAACTTCATTGATTGTATTCCATCATATTACTTGGGCATGACAAGGAAGGATAATCTCAAGTTTGGTCCTTCTCGTTTATCACTGCAAAACAAATCCAATGAAGTAGTCCAATTGAAAGTGTACAAATTTTTTTATTCGATGAAAACCAAAGATCTTGATAATGTCAAACAATAAGCTCAAGTAAAAAAAAAAAGAATATTATCATCAGAAACCTACACACATACTCCAGAATATTAAAAACCAGTATAAATCTCTGAATTATCAATACGTGTGTATATCGCTCAAGTACGGATGAT
>VICI01000717.1:0-31664 GCA_019593645.1 Akabosia matsudoensis
AGTAAGCTTGGATTAGTTTTTCAGTTACACAAATTACAATCGCTTTCGAGCTGTAAGTAGTATGCTTGGATTAGTTTTTCAGTTACACAAATTACAATCGCTTTCGAGCTGCAAGTAGTAAGCTTGGATTAGTTTTCAGTTACACAAATTACAATCGCTTTCGAGCTGTAAGTAGTAAAGTTGAATTAAATGGTTTGGTAGTTTACTCACATTTTATTTCTGTAGCAAAGAATATTTTAACTTTCATTTTTAGTGACAATATATAAAACCTTATTTAAGATAAATATGGGCCATCTAAGTTGGGAGCAGACTGCTTTCCTCGCTTAATAGGGGCAGGCACGGCGAATTCAAAGTCTTGGCTGTTCTCTTTATCATCATCAACTCGTCCAGCTGACTTCTTGCGAATCTGTTTTTCTTTCCGAACATCATAATCAAGGGAGTCTAGTAGCTTCCAAGTACTACTATGTGGTATGCTATCCGAGTTGCCATGTACATTTTTCCCAAAAAAGAGCAGAACAGCAGCAACATGGCTACAGCAACCTAGGTTTCTAGAGCCACACTCACACCTGCAGAACCAACTTAAAATCCTTTTCACAGGATCTAGTGTAGACTCTTTAGAAAATTCCACAAATACACTATGACTTAAGGATCTTCGAAATCGGGAGCGCAGCTGAACCTGAATTAGCGCGTCGGAATGCTTGTGAACATAGTATTCATATAATGGGGACCCATCTAGATGCTGAATGTTGTAGCGTTTACCCTGCTGAATTTGATAAGGGCCCATTGTTAGTAGTCGTATTTCATCCTCTCTAAGTTTTGGAAAGTCTAGGACAGTATCGGAATCACCCCTCACCCACTGAGGCTTAGTTAAAGCTATTCTACCATCGGGGTTCTCTACTTTTTCTTTCAACAAGTTACGCAAATGCAGCCTTTCCTCGACCATCTCGGCTATCATCTGATGTTGTGGTCCTTCTGTCAAGAGAGGCTTTCCAAACTTATTAACTAACGCGCATGAGACTCGTACGAAAACATCAATCTGACTGAGATATAAGTTGGGTATGACATTATCAAGAAAATGGAATCTATTTTTCATTTGCCCATTTGCTGCCTCAACTGGCCAACGTATGAACGTTACCTTCCTGCTAGCATTGGCAGCTTCTGTCGATAAGACTTTTTCAGCATCTCTAATGAACTCAGGCATTACAAACTTCACTTTGTGATCTTCTAATTCTTTCTTGCAATCCCTAAAACCTCTATCTAATACAAGGTAGTCATTTTCCTGGATGAATCCTTTGAACCCCAACTTGTTGTTTTTGTTCTGCTCTTCCTCAAAAGTATTTGACAGCATTGCCTTTAAAATGTAAGCGTCATTGTTGGTTCCATTCGACTTGAATGGACCGTGAACGTTGACAATCTAAGTAAAAAATATATGTACGATTTTATACTCACTAAAACTTCTGCTTTGTACTTTGAAAAATATTGAAGAACTTACACGACCATTAGGGGTGACGACCATCATATACTTAACCAGGTTACGGTGTTTGTGTGCACTATAAGTGTCCGACTGGAAGGCGAAATCGGAGGAATGCTGTATGTAAAGATAGGTTCCATCCAGGATAAGCGCAACCTTTCCCTCCTCCACTCCTAACATCGTTCTTACATGCCCTGGGTTGTGCTTTAGGAGTATTTCTTCTCGTGTCATGCTTTCATAGCCTAGGTGTTCAGGAACCAGCGTCTCATATAAGACCTCACCAACTCTGTGAATTATTTGGGAGACCAAACTCTGATCCTTTAGACCCAGAAGGTTCGCTATGACGTTTTGGGAGACACCGAGTCTGAGTTTAATGAGAAAAACTGCTAAAGCCGTCCTTGGAGTTCTGTTGGCAGACGGAAGTATTTTCCCGTCGAGATAGTGCAGAATCTCTTCGAATTGTTCCTTCGAAAAGCCAACTAATGCCTTGTAAGTTTTTTCTGGGGTTGATGGATCGTCAAAGTTGAGGTGACTAGTTCGACTTAACTGAGCTTTAAGCTCTTGAGTGATCCAAATGAGCCATTGCTCGATTTCTTTGTGATCAATGTAAAGGCCCTTCGAAGATTTATTAATCAACGTCCTCTTCACCTCCGGCAAAAAAATTCCCTCACTTACATGCTCTTGACATGCTCTAGAGCCCCTACGAACATAAATCTCATCCTGCAAGTACAGTTCACGTCGTGCTGATAGGGGGACGGCGTATCTTCCAGAAGCAGAATTGCAAACAACGCATCTTTTTTCTGAGTAAGGGACCGAAATTATGTTTTCGTAGTGGGCCTTTTTCGATGGAACTTCGAGAATTATCGTGTTGGAAGAGGAAGAAGAAGAGGATTGGGAGTCATTCAAACTATCTGTTGTAGTGTCGCTTTGAAAACTCTGCTGACTATCATTCTCAAGCAAAACGCGTTCTTCACTGTCAACTTCAATAGCAGTTTCTTCACTAATGATAGCCTGGCTGTTGGATTCGGAGTTTTGATCGCTGTCGTGTAGTATGCGGGGCTCGTCGACGGTAAGTGATTGTGGGTGTTCTAATATTGAATTCGTCTCTGGAGCATGCTCACTTCCCGATACTGGGACGACAGATGGAATGGAAATGGCAGATTTTTTTCTCGCAACCGTTCTACATATGCAAGCGACAACACTGCACTTCTGTGCGTGCCTTTTAAAGACGGTGTAAACTTCTGCTTTAAACTTGGAGCATACATAACCGTCTGATTCTAAATCCATCCAATTCTCCGCTTCGTCTCGATATATCAAAATTCGAGTACGTTGATCATGTTGACAAATGTACTTTTTCAGCATCTCCATTTTTTTGACATTGGCTCCCCTTATTTCATGAGCTTCTTTACAGCCAATACAAGTCTGGTATCTCACCCTGCCACCCATACTTGACGCCTTTCCTTTATCTATAATACAATTTGGTTCATTACTAAGTTTTCTAATTGTCAAAGTAATTTTCAAATTAGTTTACCAAAGTTCCCTCTTATGTCCTGAAGGCTTAATGCAATAAAACTAACTCTGCTAGGTAGGAACTATCTATATGACTAACTAACTATATGATTATGCATTTCAGGCATTTTGACTAAGACATGCTGGACCAATTTATACCACCACACCACATTCGAACAAATCTGTTTTCTATTTTGGCTGAACTATTTATCTTCCATATCCCTATTTTCATCATCTTATACTGCCTATCCAACAATACCTTGTTTTATATTTTAACTCATACTCCTGACAATAACTTAACAATCGCACATAACGTCTGCTAGAAGACAAACCGATGACTAGCCCATGCGTATTTTTCTATAAACCATTGCCGTATTTATGAGCTATCCTACCTACCTACCAGTTTGCACTGAAAAGTACAAAACTGTCTTCTAAATACGCCGCAATATGCTGACAAAATATCGGCGACACTAAGGTCAGTCACAATAATTGCCAGCGATAAAGCTTAAAGCATATCTAGGTCTTTGCAATATATGAAAACATCATGTAATGAATTATAATTTTCTAACCCAGAATGCGTGCCATTAATTGTAATTTTTGTTTTTTTTTCTACTCACCCATCACAATTCTGCAGATTCGAAACAGTCACACTTCGACAAAGATGCTTCCGATGAGGTTTTAACTTCAAACTAACTTCCGTTAAGAGTTTTCGAATTTAAGATGTAAAATCTTTCACCAAATTAGCATGAAGATTCTTATTTCCTCCTTCGCGAGGGTTTATGGTCTGAATAGAAACGTGGATTTTCGAAATAATAAAAAATTCATCCACCCGTAGGACACTTCACATTTAACTTTCAATAACTTCCGTTAATTAAATGGAATGCGAGTTTTACGTAGACCAACACAACAGTTCAATAACGTTTCGGATGAGATGTGATAATCAGTAGTTTCATTAATGAAGATTTCAACACAAAAAAGTCAATAAGCAGCAGTTGACATGCAGAGAAAGCAAACAAGAGAAAGCAAAGCAAAAAAAAATCAGTCAAACCAATCATGTGTTTATTCATGCCATATGATTTCGCGATCCTCCTTTCAATTAGTTGCAATGCTTGATGTTTTGAAGAATAAAACACTGAAAAAAAACCGTAACCATGCTGAGAACAGTGGACCAGTGCTATTCTGAAGGCGAAAAATGGCGTTCTTTGACGCATGATTTCGCCCCTTGCGCACTCGACATGAGTTGGGATCTTTTGAGAATCTGGAAGAGAAAATTCCAAGCTACAAGATAGGCTTGAGAACAAAATTCATGTCGGGTGCGCAAGCCTTCAAAATTAGCCGAGAAGTTAGAGCCTAAATACATTAAGACTTTCAATACCGTTCTTTGCAATAATTACCAATATGAGCGCTGGTACGGCTATTGTTGACAAGTCGGGGATTTCAAATATTTCTACGGCCAAAAAATCCCAAACTAAAACTATGATTGTCACTGGAATAAATACTAGCGGCGATTCCGATGCATAGGAGATGAATTGGCACAGTATGGGCAGCAGCAAACATGTCAGCACGGGTACATGCTAATATAAATTTGTCTTTAATGCGTGCTGTTCCCTCCTTCCGGCCGGCAGCTTCCTTGGCAGCTTCCTTTTCATACTCATCTTCTTCTTTTCTCAGCCTTTCATACTCTTCATTTTCTTCTAGACGTTGACGAAGGAGTTGGGATGCCGTTGTACGCAAGCGAACTTCAAAGTGGGACATCCCGTCTGAGTCGCCAGGTTGTTCCACATGGTGCCTTGATTTTGCAGGGTCATCACCTCCAAAGATGAACTCATGGTTTGAATTATTCGTACCTAAAGAAGTGATACTCGCTTTCGAATTTGCGAGGCTTGCCCTGCCCTCGGTGACGGCCCTACCAGCACTTCTTCTAGTTCTAGAAAGCCTGGGTTTGTCCATGGCCTTGAAAAGTTCTGCTTTGAGTAGTTCCTGTTGTGTAAAACGTATGTTTCCCCTCGGTCAAGATTTTCAATTTTCCTGATACGGATGAGAGGAACGGGGAGAATCAAAATAGTAAGTTTGTTAGTTAATCTATGGTTCTACCCATGTTCTACCCTGCACTACTCACCCTATATTTTAAATATGTCTATTCTACTCACCCTTTTCGCTATTCCTTGCAGCAGTTTTTCCAACGAGGAGGAAGATTATCTACAGCAACCAATTTCTGCCGACAAAATGCCTAAGAAGCTGATGAGACTGCATTGCTCTCTCAATGAAGGTTCTTGGCTTTCTCTGTACTACTCAGAAATTCAGGTGTCATGTTGCCCCTAAAAACAGAAATAGCCGAAATCAAATAGAAATGTACAAAAATCCTTTATGACCTGTCCAATGAAGTTCTAGATTTTAGTAAGTGGGCCCTTTGAACCATTAAAATAGCCTATTTGAAAACTCAAGTTTATGTTGAACTTCATTCGCCTGTTAGAAGAGTCAGATACAGATTTTTGCAGCTTTTATTACAGAAGCTATCAAATGAGATGAAGGTATAGGAATACAACGACAAACGAGCGTTTTCTTGTTTATTGACCCTACGTTTCGAACAATATCTTTGATCCTCTTGCAGGGGAAATATTACAGAAGCTGTGAAGAACTCCGGACAACATAATATTACAACTCCAAACTCCAGATTATTATAACCTCGATGAATATTGTAAATTCCTACAATATTTATGCAGTTCTAAGGTGCAGACCGGTGGTATATAGACCGGCTGAATTATGATTATTCAAGAAATTCAATATTGATAACACTTTTGGTAACTGTGAGTTCATAAGTTTGTACCGGCGAAAAAATGTCTTACTTAGCATAGTAATATAATACCTTTGTGAATTAGAGTAGACGTTGTTTGTGTCATCTATGCTTACAGTTTCTAGTAAAACAATATACTTTACTTTATAAAGTAATTAGAGCCACTTATCATAGTAAATGAAATACGAGTAGCGTCTACAGCACCTTCTAAATTTCGATACCCCAAGGCACTTATAACCAGACGATATTAGTATCAATTGAACCCACTTTATCTCATGCAAACTTTAAGAGAAAAGTGTACGAATTTTTTCTCTGCCCTATCATAAATATCTACTTAAGTGTAGACCCAAACGTAATTTTTCTTCTGCAAGTTTTGCAATCAAACTACGTTTTTGTGACCCATAACTAAGCAAACAAAAAAACAAGAGCAAAAACAATAAAAAAGAAACTCAATTCAACACTCCATGCTCCGAACCAAAAATTAGCCATGCATCTGCCTATAGTTGTGAACTTTTGCCAGGAACAACTTTTCGCCACACTTCTCCACAACGTTTTTATTTTCATCCATCTTTTGTGTCTTTTGTGTAGGTGTTACCGCTGATGACGAAATAGATAAAGATAATAGTTGTACAATTGCTTTTCTTGCAGTTTACTACTATTTGTCAAATGGTACGACGACAATAGATGCATGTACACATGTGCGCTCCTTTTTAAGGATGGATTGCGTTAATGGTCATATGCCTAATATTCATTCGCTTTCCGCTTACTTTCCCCCATTCGTTTTAGTGCAGTCAAGTGAAAGCAAGTAGATCCTGACCGCAATGCTGTACATGAGACAAAGTCATTAAATACGATACTATAACCAAACAGCAAAAAATGATATCTCATGTTTGCAATATTCACACTTGAATGAACCGACAACCTACAACAAGAACTGGAGACAAAGTGGGCCATTAGTTTACAAACTATTGATCTATATCTTTTTGTATTATGTCAATCTTGACAATATTATTTCTCTGGAATCAAGGGCTTGTGGGGTGAGTCCAGTAACTGCTACTGGACAGAAAAATGTCATAATTTTTGTATACAGATGGCTGTATTACATCCCCCTTTTTTGTTCCTTGTGACACTTTCGTCCAGTATAAGTAGCACTAAGAGAATAATGAGGATGATGTACGCTCCGGTTCTGATTATGTTCATGCATGAAAGTGAAGCCGAATTTTTAGGCGTTTCTCAAACAAATAAAAACACGAAGAGAATTTTTTGTCCTGTCTACATGACTGCATGGGAGAGAGATAGTGAGGGGTATAAAAAGGAAAAGAGAGGAGATTCTTTGCTTTAGTGTTTATAAACTCTTCTCTGCACAACTTGTTGAGCTCTGTCACTCTTGTAGTGATATTCAGAGAGAAAGAAAGAGAACAGGATAATTTTACTACAAAACAACAATCAGATATCATTTTGGATCATCGTTACGAAACCTGGCAGTGAACCAGTATATTAGACATAGGCAACCCTATTGAAAGTTGACAACGACTTCCAACAATATACCACTCGAAAGCCTTACTGACAACTGACATTCTACAATGAAGGAAATATAGTGCTAGTTGGTAGTCAAATAACTCCTGTTAAAAACCCTTTATGGTGTGACATTTTGGGGAGAAGTGATACGATGCTGATGAAGCTCTGGAAACTCAAGATCCAGACGGGGACATCAAATATCAATAAAAAGGGAATAAAAATTGAGTAAATGTTAGTACTCCTTTTTCTCTATATACGTTTCTATTTCAAATAAAGTTGCTTGCCGTATAAACTTTTATTTGTCATTTGTCTCTTCAACTTTTTTCCTAGCAGTCTCTTTGAACTCTAAAAAGTGGTGGCTCCGCTTTCGTAGTAACTGACTTGTAATCTTTCAAATCTTAATTCGAAAATGTTCAAAAAGAATGAATTCGTTTTATTTAATCACGAGAAATAAAATGCTTTGTCTTAAAATCTCTTAATCTCAGTGTAACACGAGAACTTAGTAAAATCAGAAGAGGGAATTTCTGCAAACCTTGATATTGAGTAGGAGTAATTTGTTAAAGTTGAATGTAAATGGAGGCATATCATGATTTTGTGTTCCTTGGTTGTTTTTTCAGATGCTCATTTGAACTGATCGCAATAACAGGGCAAAGCCTTTAGTATCTGTCTACCTCCCAGTCACCTTTGACGTTCTCTAATACAGCTAGGCGTATATATACTCAAAGTAAAAACAGTTTGCTGATTATTCAAAGGACACTGAATAATTGGCAGAAGCAAGCAACGATCTGTAAAGCGCAACAAATCTGCCGTTCGCACTCCCATAACACTGTATTATAGTAGAAAATTACAAAACAAGGCTTAACACGAATATTTTTCATAATCGCATCCGGAAAAATGTGGAGGATAATGACAGAAAACCCACCCCGCTCGTGTAATTTCATAGTTACTATTTCCTCCACATTGCTTTTACTCTTATTTGTGGCCACAATACCCACAGCAATCCACTGTTTCCCGGTAGGGATACCTACTGGCGAACATAGTCGCATTCCCTCAGCTTCATCCAGCACAGACATCGCCACTGGAGTAGACCTTGCTCAGCTTCAAAATCTGTTTCGGGAGGCAATCAAGTATATTAACAAAGTCAACACAAATACTAACAACAAGGGTGGTCACTCTTCCGCAGCTGTAGGAAATCCTTCCGTTGAGACAACACGAATCAGGTAAACCTTTTGTATTTATGTAGTGGACTTAGCGACGTTGATAAAAATCTTTGTTTTCCTATTTGACTTTGCTTTTTCAGTAAGTAGAAACAACTTTCATACTTGCTCCATAAACAGCTACTTAGCGTTTTAGTGCGTAGGTGTGCGTGACAAACGTCTAGCAGTTTTTTAGGAGAAACTGACAATTTTCCCTTGAACGTCCGATTCAAACCAGTTTCTTTATCGGTCAATCATTTGCACCCAAAACATTGAAAAGCAATTTGGCATATTGTTTTATAAAAGAGTCGTACACATTTCTGTGTAGGTGGGTCCGTCTCAATGTCGTTTTATTTGAGATAGCAGAAAAAAAAGATATAGCCCTGGGTGAAAGCAAAAGTCAACAATTGTTTGCTAGCGTGATCCAGTAAGGCCTGCTCATTATACCCCTGAAAATGCATGCATATTAGCTGAGAAGCGTCTATTGCGGAACACAAATCTGTTCTATTGATAAAACCCTTTCACCGGAAGTAAATAAGATTTGTACATCCTGCTCATACTGAAACCAGAGGCAAAATCCGCTCCCGTTTTTCGTATACTTGGTACAGATTGCATGCAAGAGATTATTGCAGTTGTTTTTTTTTCTTCTATAAAATCCGAATGCGATATATGATTCAGCTCTAACATTGCTAATATATACGTCACCGTAAATTAACTTTTGTATATACATACATAATAAGTCTAAAGACCAGAAAAACTGACTTTGATAAACGTACACACGCATATCATGAAGTTATGTGGGAGTTTAGTGGTATGAAAGTTTATACATGTAGCCAACTTTAACTGTTCAAATGCATTCCAAATAGAAGACTCTTTTTTAGAGGATGATCTCTTACTGATTTTTATTTCGTGTAGATTTACTGGTTGGTGGTGCCCTTGTTTACGTTTACGACTAAAACCATATAATATGGGAATCAGAAAGACACATGTGCCGCTTAGAAGACATCAAAATTTGGATAGGTCATTATATTGTCTGACTGACATCTGACTTTCACCCAAATTGCTTCAGCTATTCATGAATTCGTTTGGAAAATGCTTTTGATAACAAGTTAGCTATTGATTTCACTGACTCGACAATTTAGTTTGTTCTATGACACGTCCTAACTGGATTTGCGTAGATGTCACATTCTTTTGCAAAAAGAGGATATAAAAAGACCATGTCTCCGTAAATTGCTTTGATGAACATGACATTTTTTCAACTAACGTTTATGATGCAACGATGAAGTCTAAACTTGGACCAAAGATCAAGTGTTATTTTTGAGAGGGCAATATTATTATGGACGTACTATTTTTTCATTCATCAAAATAGTGTTAATCAAAATACCGTTACGGTTCAGGTAATCATGGATTAAGTTGACTACGATGCATAACAGTACAAAATGCTAAAGCTATTTCGTTCGTTGAGTGGGTTTGGAGCTTTAGATTGAGAATGAATTTCCCCTTATCCTTTCATAGCGTGTCATGTTGAGAATACATTTTTGACCAATGACTGTCTACTATATGGACCCTTCCGAATGCTTATCCCAGGAATATAGTAGAATTCAAATGTGTATCGCCAATTGCCATCGACATTTTCTACTGATAGAATGCTCCCCTTGACAAAGCTGCGTGTTAAGTTGAGTGAACGAAAGCTTTCCCCTTAGGAAAATTATATGATTCCATGAATCTATTCCAGTTAAGTGACAAAATTACGCAATGATACCTTCAAGCTGGGCACAGATTTTTTACGCGTCAAATGCATACGTGTATGTTCAGGTGACTAATCCTGGCAGCACATATTGATATAATTTGGTATTGCAGTGTTAGTCAGTGTCTTAAGAAATGTTCACCTTCTGGGTAGCATTTTTGTAAGCTACCCAGTAGATGTGATTTAGTACCAGAGATCATAATATCATATTAGCAACATGGGGGAGCAGTGTTTTTCTTGCAAGTACATGAGTAATATTTCGTGATGCAACTCGACAACAAGACAGTTGGTTTTTGTAGTTTGCTTGTACAAGTCACGTGCGTAAGTGTGCGTCCCTTTTCAACTTAACTGTTTCCATTTTCTTAGCTTTGATTTGAGAATAATTTTGTTAAAAATATAAATGGAGTAGGCTTTCTTTTGAGGTATGCACTGCGGTTGCCACTGAGAAGGGTGAGAGTGACAATTTGTGCTACTTTCTCTCATGTAGACAATGGAAACACAACCCTTTCTCTTGTTTTCCTTTTCCAGAGCGAGAGCACAAGTGCTTTCCCGTCATGCCCGCCTACACGATAGCATCTTTCGGTTTCATACATGAAAAATATATGTACTTAACCAAGAAAATGTAAATCTATTTTTTGATACATTTAGTTTGAAATTATATATTGTCACTACTGTCTTGGAATGCCACTTCCATTTCACTCTAAATTAAATTGGTCATGACATTTTGCTCAGTGTTAGTACCTATCAGTGTGCTATACCCTACTACTTAAATGTTTAAATCGAGCTGAAACACTTTTAGCAATATTGCTTCGGTTTTATATACGCCTTCCTTGTCACCATGAAAAAGTTTCAGCTTCAGAGCTAACCCACCAGGATCAATGTCAGAATTCATGTAAATAATGAGGATTTGTTCATCACACTGTTTGGAAAAGCAAAATATCTAAAAAGTCAACTCAAATATTTACTCGGAATGGAATGCTGCAAACTGACACCCGCTTCACCTATTTCGTCTATGCGTTTTAGTTTTAGAGTGATATTTTTGCACATTTTCTCATGATTCTAATAACAAAAAAGGCGCGTGTATATCTTGAGGCGTAAGTAGTAAATCAAGCGGATATGAAGCCCGTCATCCGTTTCGACCGAAATAATACTATTTCGCAATCCAGCAATGGTATACAAACTCATTTGTACCCTTGGTCATGTTCTGGTTTAACATGGGTCCAATTAGCATAACAAGGTGAAGTAGTGTGCATACCTTTCTCTGTCTACCATTACATATGGAAAGTAAAGGGATTTTTACTTTTTCATGTATTCCATGCATTTAAGATTCATGTTTATCACAGAAGTTTGGAATAATCTCGACTAATCTGCCGGTGGGTAATGAAGTTTGACGCTTGTTTAATGCGTTAACTAGTGATCAAGGTCTTAATAAGCTTGGTTGAATTTCTCGTACTATGCACCTATACTTTACCTATAACGATTTCAGATTCTAAAAGCAAAAGCTTTTGACCTTGTGAGTAAAACAAAGACATGGAGCTTTCTAGAAGTCAATTCTACTGTTTTCGAAAGTAGTGAAACTATATTTCCATGCAATATCTTTATTTTTGTCGATGGTAAAGATTTTCACCGCTGTTTTTACAAATTCTTGGCATCTGCCAGGAAAAATTCACTGGTTTACGGCAAGCAATATCCGATATTGTCAATGTATACGTGGAGAAAGGTCCTGAGAAGAACAACAATCATGTTAAAAGAATATGGTGATTACGTGATGGACCAGGAATTCATAAGTAGATCGTACAAAGGCGGGTTTTTGCAAGAAATTTGATAAAGTAGTCCGGTCATGTTCATCAGAGGTGAGGATCGAGATGATGATGACTGCGGCGGTGAAATAACAAAAGAGGAAAAAGGCCTTTTTCGCAAGATGTTTACACATGACAAGTCTTATTTTCTCAGAGCTTGCATATTACCCGCTTTTGACATTGGTGATTCCAAAACTAACTCACGCCAAGCTAGAGTTGTCTTTCACAATACATTTCAAATGAACAATACAAAAAATAGATCAAAGAGCGGACGAAAAGTGACAACACCCTTGGGTGATGTCATGATGAACTGGTATTGAATCATCATGCGAAATTCGTATGAATAATAAAACTAGTGAAGGAATGATGTCACTCTTTGTCCAGTCGCTGGGTTCAAAAGTTACATTAAACATGCATTACAGCAGTAAGTGACAAACACAACTTATTGAATAATTTATTTATATAATGCTTTTTCAAAAGAAATAAGACAGATACGAAAATGTGTTTGAATCTTAATTATACAAGGCCATAGGCATTATATATATAAGTAAATTTCATGGAATGCCTCCTGTTTTCTACCTTTTTGTTTTAATGTCTTCAATATCTTTACATCAGTATCATTGCTGGAAAAGGGGTGACAATTTGTTTGCTCTGTTTTGACAAAATAATTCTCCTAATTATCAAACTCCTGTCAACAGATGTTTTGCTTTATTGAAACAATCAAACTCTGACATAGTTTGTGATGTTATGTAATGGAATAATGTTGGCACCCCCTACGAACTTGCTTTCAAATTAACTGATTAACCCGGGACAATTAAACACGATATTGTTTATGGATGGTAAAATAGGCACATGCTGCTAGCTGCTATACTAATTGAACTCACAGAATCGTTATATAACTTGCATGCATGCAACAAGCAATATGAACCGTACCAATTGATTACCGAACTCTTCATCCAAACGTTAATTGTTCTTGACTATTGATATTATGTTGGGATAGGATTAAACGCGAACTGTACCATGAAAATCCTGTTGAGCTTGTAAAGCCCCGCAAGCTTCTGCTTTAGATTCATTTAATGCCTGACGTGCTTATAGACCGTTACAACTGATGGGCATAACATATACCGTAAAATGTGCATAGTAGACTTCTGAAGGTTATCAAATTTAATTCCAGTAAGTGGAGATCTGGGATGATATATACATACATTCCGATACTTACATGACACTTTTAGGAAACCTTCATTTTGCTACTCCGTTGAAATGGATAGAAAAATAATCAACAGCATTTTAAAAGTAAGTTTTATTGAGACTAATTACTACCCGTAATGATATTTTTGTCTTGAATTTCAGTGGACAAGTGAACGTCAGATACCCAAGAAGCGAACTAGGCGATGTGGCTGTCAGATTGTGGAATTTGCAGGAAATGGATAGAAAATTTGGAGCAAAAGCGCGACCTAGGTAATCTTCAAAAATATTTACCACTGTGTGGTCATTTATCCTTACAAGTGCAAGTGCCGATAAAAAAAGACACGGGGAAAGCAGTAACAATTACATACGCCCAAGCTCAAAGATGTTAGACATGGACTGGCAAGACCAAAATAATTATTATTGCATTTTAGGTAGCCAGGTTGTATGTAGAAATGATTACAAGCTGGTGATCTCGTCTCTGAGAACTTACTTTTCTCCTAATTTAATTATTTGATACTTGTTGTTTGTTGATCTGGGTTGTACATGAGTTTTTCCTTGCTTGGTAGACTTTTCAAGGGGTGTATTTTAACAAGTTTATGAGATTATCCCATGTTTCTTTTATGTCATTTTTTGCTCTTTGAACCGAAAAGTTCTCATTTCGAAGCGAGTGATAAAAAGAGCAACGATAGCTCAAGGTGATTAATTTCCTTATGAGTAGTCATTCCCCCAAGCGTCCTGCTTTACTTGTAAATAACTTCACTCTTGTGTTAGCCCATTACTATCACTGTCAAAATCCATCTGTGATGTACCCAGTAAACAAATCGTGTCATGAACTCCTAAGGTTTAATCATGCTCATAAACATAACCTTTTTGTTACCGTCTTGCTCAACACACTATAAAAAGATTCCACTCTTTTGTGTCTAATTTTTGTCATAAAAATATAACGTTATCATCTCTTTGGGATAACATTACTTAAATAAGTTTTTGGTTGCGTCTAGTCCTTTTTGTCTCTCTTGAAATCACTTGTTTCCAGAAAGCGAAACGGTAACAAGATTTTCTTATTTAATGGGGGGAAATGAGAATTTTAGTGAGAGCTTTGGTAATCCAAGCGAACCGGAAGATTATAAAATAAAATAAAATAAATGGGACGATGAGCTATAATTATTATAATGAGGAAACATTCCATTGCAACAGTCTTTCATCTTTCCTTATGCTTCGGCTATTTCTGTATGCCGTAAATCAGGAGTACACCTTTAGGGCACAAACTTTAACCGTAATATCAAAAACAACACTTTCTTTTGAGAAAATCCAAGAATAAAGAAATGTGCGTAAGGTAGATAATATCAAATTATTACAAACTAACAATCTTAGTTATATTGGTAAGCCCAAATCGTTTCCGTATTATAGACTTCATATAGAGTTGCTATCGTCGAAAGATTGTTTTATCTGAAGCTCTGAACACATTTCATAGAAGGGGAAAGTAAGGAGAATCGCTGGAGCAATAAAATATACTCAGGGAGAAAATTGGAGGAGTGAAGCAACAGGAAGCATGAAATATTTACTCTGTCTGGTGGAGCATAAATACAGGAGAAAAAAATCATTTGATCATATGTACACTTGTGTACTACAACTTTTTGCCCACTCAGCAAACGCCATTGCCGCGTTGATAACGTCATTCTCGAACTGCTCATCCAAAATTACCAGCAAATATATGCTTGCCTCCTGATGCACTCATGTTTCCAACGCTTTGCTTAGAGTAGTTTGACATTTTACTGTATTGGGATGAATGAATCACTCATCTACATATATACATTGAAAATGCTCTCATCCCAAGCGAAAAAATGACGATAAAAATCGTTTTCGGATATTGGAAACGTGCGATTGATGATTGATGGCTTGATTAAATCAAAATGATGAAACACGACACGGAAACCCGAATAATGAGTAAATCTGCTTACCGCGGGTCCAATCTTTTCTGATTGCAAGAAATTTCCTGTATTACAAAATTATGCGATTTATATACAGGAAAAATCAATCAATTTAATTTGCTTACATGTTTTGGACAGGTTTGGAAAACGAAATGAGGTGACGCAAGATAACTTTATTCCGATGTATGGTGATGAAGAGCTGAGGGACTCTCCTATGGGGGTGAATGGAGACGGCTATCCTCCTGTTCCTCCATTGATTTTCATCCCTTAAGAAAAGCTGGCAACCGTCAAGTAATGAAACTCAAACTCCCACGTATAAAAAGAAGAGAAAAAATAGTCAAACGTATCGACTGCTATGGGTGACTCGACAAACAGGAGCAGGCTACCCATTCAACAGTAATTCCTGTTTTCAAATCTGATGATGTAGTTAAAATGCATTGAACTGTAATCAAAGATAAATACTAGAGTTCTCTATTGGTAATACAAATTGTGAGTTATTCATACCACATAGTGGAGCTATCGAGCAACGGGTGAACTTCTTGGCCTATGAAACATTAACAAGTTTCCTCAAACTTTTGCCAATGATATCTACCGACTCTTGTTAAATGGTTTGCAGTTTAAGTAAGTCCCAAACATTTCTCGTCGTTATTTTAATTCCCAAACTGAACCTTTCCCCGGCTAGGAAAATATTATATGACTTAACGTAGACTGTTTCTCCTCCGTAATGTTTTAGTTGATAAGTAGGCATATAAAACTCATGCTAAAAAATACATTCAAGCGTGGGAGAGGTAGCGTAAAAATGTAATACATATTTCAATAGAAAAGGTTGACAGCTTAATGTATAACATAAATGAAACACTTGTTACAGCTTTATATATGATTAAAAACGATGTATGGGAAGATAAATTGCAAAGGCAAATGTGTATATAGTTTTAGTTTTTTACTAGTCAATTCCATTTCATTGATGTCCTTATGCAAAGCAATTAGCACCTTAAAATAATAAATTTTGCGTTTTAAGCTTGTAAATGCCTCAAGAGAACTAATAAATAAAATGCACATTACATCTTTCAACGCACAATAACAATTCATTTTATTCAACGACTGTACACAGTTCTTGAAAACTCATAATTCATGAATCTCCTCCGATCATTGATTTGTATCGTGAGGCGAACAATTAGGTACACAAAATTTTCAAAGCTTACATTTATACATAAGGTTTACGACTCATTATTAAGTGAAGTTTCCGAAAATAGCGTTTCATCTGAAGACTATCTAATTCACTTCTCTACCTTTCGGAATTTTCATACAATTTATATCACTTTCAGTTTCTTTCTCTGGGAACCAAATCCCGCCGAATATCTAAATTATCAAACTGAAGATGTTCATGCTGGTAAGGGCACGTCAATCTGCATA
The DNA here is from genome assembly GCA_019593645.1 of Akabosia matsudoensis. NCBI lineage: Eukaryota > Metazoa > Arthropoda > Collembola > Entomobryomorpha > Paronellidae > Akabosia > Akabosia matsudoensis. The sequence goes on from VICI01000717.1 coordinate 16,564, forward strand.
ATATCATCCATTATAATCCACCCCTTTGTCCCTTTCAAGGAATTGTAAGTTTTTTTTACATCAATGTGAATGTGACTATGTAGCTTTTTGTGTTCAATTAAATAATGACTACGTTATGGACCTACATTTGAAACCTTGATGCACTATTCTTAGTTCGACGAGTGTAACAATAACAATTTGTATTTATCTTTTCGTAAGAGTAAGATCTACGAGCGTCTAGCACAAATTTGTATTTGATATAAAGGGCACTAAAATCAATTTCACTTTACTTAACTAACAAAAAATATCGTTGGCTAATGATTTGTTCGAAGTTATACACTGTTGTTGTGATCCTCGTCATTTGTGCTTATGTCTATCATTGTGTCATATTAGATATTGTTACACTATATAACTATCTACATTTTCATTACAATAAAATCCTTATCATGAGTATAAAAGGAAAACAAATTAATACTTCCGCCAGCAAATTCTCAAAATTGAACTCCTACTAATCGCCATTTTTGCGATACATGTACATTCTAATTACCTTTCCATTCGTATGTATATGCCACTTTGTAGCTTCTTAAAGAAGAACTCTTTGTGACGTATCAAGAGAAAGCACTTCATTGTTGTCTATTGAACTACATCTTACAATTACCGTGTGCGTGTATACTTGTTCTCCAGAAATCAGGTTTTTGTCTCCAGTGAGAATATTTTTAAATATTTAGACTTCCAGTTTTTGCTTACCTTGAGTAAGACTGTTTGGTTTCACATCACATATTTCTACTGTAAACATCATAACAGTGTCATTTTCAATTAGAAAAGGTTTGAATTATAATCTTGAAAGTAAACCTCATGAAAACGTAGTCCAACGCGGGAATGTTCACCCTGTCACATTAAATACAAGTATAGCTAAGTACTTGAATGTATACCTACGCATTGATTGAATATTGATTGAGTTTTCGTTAAATTGGTTTGCACGATGCTACACATCTACTCTATTCATAGGTCATATGGGTATAGTGTACACTTATACGATTTTGATTATGCTAGAAGAACTGAGAATAGGCTAACCGAGTCAAATGTCAAAAGTATATTATTATCGAATGATGGCATGTCTAGTGATTGATATTGATATCAAGCCTAAATCGTATACTTCCCCATTCATGGACAAATCCTGTTCAATGATTATGATTATTCAAACTATTGACTATGTACTCTTGTAGCCCACAATAAAGTTGTAATTTTGATCCAGGATCCATGGATGGTTTTGTATTGTTTTCCTCACTTTCATTGTAAGCATAAGCCACAAATGTGTCTATAATCATCACATTTCTGATCCAAGTCTCTGTCAAGAGATATGTTTCGAAAATATATTCTTCTGATACATTACAAGATTTATCAACTGCTATGCCGAAAGAATAGTGGAATGATCGATGAACCATTAACTTCAGACAAGGCTTCGGAGACATTTACATACAGGCGTATGAAGTATTAAAAATACTAATACAAAGACTAATATCAAATGCTAAACAAAATTCGGTGGTCGCTTGACAGTAAAATGTACTAGAAGTGAGCTAAGCTCGAGCTCCTCTGAGTACCCGTTTTGTAGCGGAACGCTTCGGTAGCCTTCCCGCAAACAGGTTACAGGATAAGACGCTTGACCAATAAAATTAGGATCACCAAAAACATCCTCATCTTGTACAATAAATCTAATCATTGTCAACTCTGGAAAGTGTACTTCAAACTCAAAAAACTCATTCCAGTATGGATTTAAACCGTTATCACTGATTGTCTTCGTTTTCCTACTCTCCGAGTTGTTACCCATTAGCTCTACTTCAACGAAAGGGCTGACAATGCCTCGTCCAGACTTTGACAAGTGTCTCGCCCCCAGGATCGCGAGGGAAATTATTATTGGCTCTGAGATCGCCGAGACTTGAAAGTCTTCCTCGGTCGTTTTGAACATGAACTCGGGACGAAGAACATAGCCACATTCCCCATTCTGTCTGAATTTCCCTTGATTTAGCTGCATGGGCTTGTCTGGTGTTTGATAGTTGAGAGCGACCATTTGACAACCTGCATTCCAAAGAGGAACCGGGTTGTAATTTGACGAGTCCAGTCTTTGTCCTTTTGGATACACTCGACTTAGCTGAACTTGATGATGGTGCATGAAAAATGGCCGATCGGGCCCACACATTTGCTTCTCCGCGGCTGTTTCCGGGAATGAGTACATCTCATAAAATACTTTACCTTTGCTTCTCACCCTCTCCAGATTAAATTTGTTCACGCTGCAACAGTAGACGATGAGACTGGAGAGCTCTTTGGCAATCCGATTCATTCTCTCAATTCGCTTGTTTTTGTTTTCTCGATCGCTGGCGCTTTGAGCTGTTTCTCGAATGGCTTCACACCACTCCTTCGCATCAGACTCAGATTTCAATCCAAGGATTATGCTTGGAGCAGACCCTGCGGCAGACACCGTGTTCGTGGTCCCGTCCGTGTAAATTTTTATCAGATATGGCATTGCCTCATTTATGCTACTCCTACTTAATTCTACATAAGCACCAAGCGTCATTTCCACAGAGCCTTTTTGCAGAGACCCAAGAGGAGTGGCTTCCTCGTCTTCGTCCTCGATCTCATCTGGTTCCAGTTCTTGCACATAGTTTGCTGGAAACCAACCTTGTACAGAAACCCCCGGAGTGCCAAAGCTTTCGCTTGGCGTGAGTATTGTACCCTTCCACCAACCTTCATCTTCTTTTATCACGTTTGAAATAATATCACCCTTCATAAAACTCAATTCGTCAGTCCTTCTTGCTTTATATTCGTAAATGGCACGGACACGAAGATTGTTCCCGTCAGCGCAGAGCATGTTGGTGTCCAAATAGTCCGTGTGAGTGTAAATGTCGTCCTCTCCGCAACCACCATAAGCTGACGCATTCGACTGCACAATATCTTCATTGACTGGTTGAGTCAGACGAACCTTCTTGTAAAATGGATATTTCTCGAAAAAGCTGATGAGGTCAGTGAGGCTTTCAAACTTGTTCGCTCCTATCATAAACAGCCGACCTTCTTCTTTGATTGTACAGTGTTTTATGTTTTTCTGAAATCGGAAGGAAATGGCAAATCGGGCGTCTGGATGAGAAATCGCTCGGACAAGATATGCTCCATCAATTGGTAGCTTTCTGAGTAGGTCCTCAGCCCCAGATCTATCTAGATTCGCATGAAACCATGCCTTTCCTTCGTGGCTCATTGGTTGGGGTACAGGCTCGCCAAGTTTGACATGAAACTCAAGCCCTTTGATTGGATTTGATCGGTAATGAGTGATAAGACTGTAAAGGCTGTCGAATGTCAACGAGTCTACTAAATAGTATTTGACCTGACCCCATTCGTATTTTGAATGAATATGGGCATGGTGAGTTCTGCCAGATCTCCAAAAAGAGATAGTAAAATCCCCCACGAAGTTTTCACTTTCTCTCACGAGAAAGCAGCCTTCGCCTAGATGCTGAGCATACTGTTGAATCAGCTCGTTAGCCGCTGTTCTTCCTCCTTTCAGCCGCCCATGGAACCATTTCTCTGAAAAGTGCAGCTCCTCCTCGTTAGTTTTCTTTTTGGCAGCATTTGGATCGCTCGCTTGCGAATCATCGTCATCTGCAGCTACAGACGCGTCGTCAGCTATGTCGTCATCGGATGTCATTTCTGTATATAGCAGGTGTGTGCCTGTCAGCACGAAAAAATGGGGTATCCAATCCATACTGGTGTCATCCTTCAAATACATGACCCCATTTCTTATCGTATTACTCAAGTCCATCTCTTTTGACATTTCATCCGGAAGTTTGACGAGAGCTTCTTCAACCGTTCCATTTTCAGGGAGCTTCTTATGTTTCAAAATAATCTTTCTTTTAAGCTGCTCCGGTGACGGAAGCTGGTTTTCGTTTTTGTCTAGACTCTGTGTGATCAACATGTCCCCGAATATTTCTTGAAACTGCTGCGCCATCACACGCTGCTGAGGCAGTGTGCAGTGATCCTCCAAACTGAGAATTACTGGGTAATCTGAGGTAACAAAGGCGTGCTCACGAATCGCTTTGAGTACATCCACAAAACGTATTTTTGAAGTAAGCGTGTGACCGTGAAAAATGAAAGGGCAACCAGAAGGACCGTCCCACAAGTCTAGCTCAACACACCGACAGCCCTGGAGTAAACACCTTGTGTACGCTTCAACAGACGATTCCGAGCTAAACTGGTCCCCAGTTAAATATCTATAAGGAGGAATATATTTCGGGATAAATGTAAATGTTATTTTCTCAGAAAGGGCAAGTGAGTAACTGTATTAGTAAAGTACGTATTATGTGAGGAGGCAATCCAGTAATGAGCCAGGGGACGTGTCATATCTTGATTTACATGCGAATTTCTAGGATCCCATATCTCATTTTGTTTTGAGTACAAATAGTCCAGGAACTGAAACATTTAAAAAACGCAATTAGACGTGCTTTTTCCCGAATAATTTATATAAAATTGACATAAAAAGTAAAATGGCTTTACCTCAGGAACGGTTAGTTCAGGTTGCTGGACGTCTCGAAGAGGATCTTGAAGATAATCTCTAATCACAGCACATACATCAACTACTTCCTCCTTCTGCTCAGTCTTGAGGAAACTCTCAAACTCCCTTGTACTCATCAAGTTTCTGTTGAGAGAATACTTTTCTGCAAAATACTCATCAAACAAACTCCTGTCATGGACTAATTGGTCATGAAACAGAGCGGAGAAGTCGTCAAATCCAATTTCCCCTGATTTCCTTGTGTCCACACTTTGAAACACGTCCCTCAATTTGCTAGTTGACATTTTGCAGTTGACTCTGGGCAAAAATGACTTTAACTCTTTGAGAGTAATATTACCCCTCGTGTTCTCCATCGAGTAAAATTCTTTTCGCAACCACATATTTAACTGAAGGGGATACGGGATGCTCGCAGTGTCCGTCACGAGAAAGTTTAGCCCCCGCACCCACATGTCACTTTCCTTTTCAGACAACGCCGCAACCGACAACGTCCTCAAACGGAACTCACTCCCGTAGAAAATGACAAGACACTTTGCCGCATCGTGTCTCTTCTGGTCATCCGGCCATCTTTCAAAATCCTTGCTAAACTTTCCAGGTCTCACAAACTTTATCTCTCTGATATCAACAGCACCTTCACAAGTTGCCGACCGAGACGGCAAAGACCCACTGCCTCCAGTACCACCACCATGATGCGAAACATGACCAGAGCCAGACCCCCCAACGGATCCACCATGATGCCCACCGCCTCCTCCTGTACTAGTGACACTACTTCTAGAATCCCCTCCGCCTGCACGATGCCAAATTATCTGTCTCGTTTCCCTCCTTATCGAAAGCGTTCGCTTCTCAGGTCTCTTCCTCAGGAAAAACTTGGTCACAACAGTCCCTCGCTCCAATTGATTGATCACTTGCTCCAGTTCCGGTATAAAATTCATGTTGACCACTGTACCGTCCTTTGCGGTTGTCTCTCTTCGTCGTTTGTCCAAGTCTACCTTCTCCTCCTCTTGTTCTACTCGTCATGTCACACATTCAAACTTATCTTTCAAAATGACAAGCCGACAACCACATCATTCACCAACCCATATTTTCCATTCACCGCATATATCGCAACACAATCACTGCCACTCAAAAGCCGGACCATGCAAAAAAACATCCTCAACACAATCGACCACTGCACCAGGATGTTGCAACCCAACACTTGAATCCTTTCTTTTATTGCCGTCACTCGTATAACCTCTGCCCGAATAAAATGCGGATGATCATTGTCCCGTAAACTTTTTTTTTCTCTCTTTTTCTCTTTTAAACAATCAAGCCTTTTATTCAACACCAAAGTTGATACGGAGTCTCTTCTACAAAAATTTTAGACTTGAATCCCATCAACAGTCAAAAATATACAGATTCTAATCTAGATATTTGCTGTTTCGTATAATGAGGACTGAATCAAGTTGCTACACATTTTTTCTCTCTTTTACTTCTCCATCATCAATATTATTATCCACTTGTGCAAGAGCTCTTCTTGACTCAGCAGCAGCAGCAGCAGCAGACAGGCAAAAAAAACCTCTTGTTTTTTTCTGTACTTGCCGAGCAGCAGAGTTGCAGACAACTTGGAAAAACGGATATCATAATACAAAAATCCTATTCCCAATACATAACTTTTTTTTTCTTCAAGCATCACATTTTAGCTTAAGAGCTCCACAAGTTTATATTTATAAGTTTTTTTCTCTTCTCCACACATTTTTCGCTTGTTGCATGCATTTTATTACGCTTGTCTGCTATCTCTGCACATGTATAAGAGTTTCACAGATGTGAGCATTGTTATGATTTTTCATACGCAGACGATCATCTTATTTTTTTTTGTTCATATGAAAGAGAAAATCGGGTAGAGGAGAATAATCCCATGCAAAACATGGTTTATGGCTTACAGCTAGAAAATTGAATTGTGAATTGTCTTTTCAGAGAGAGAGAGAGAGAGAGAGAGAGAGAGAGAGAGGTGACGGATAAGAGAGCTCTCTTGAGAACCAGCTGCTGACGTTGTCCCGATGAAAGATAATAAAAAATGTTTTGTACTTGTGCTGACGATGTCTTTTTTTATGCACACACACAACTCTATAGCCGTGTTGGACTACATCCTCTTTCGGTTGTTACACACAGAACAAGAATAATATCACAATACAATTTTTTTATATGAAAAAAATGTGTCCATCATAGATAGATATTGAATGCAATGTGCGGACAGAGATTGGTGGACTGTGTGAACAAATTTTCTCCGTGACACAGCTCATATTTTTTGCACTGTGTATCAAAAAAGACCCTAATCAATTTTACTGTGAAAGATCCGTCTTCTCGGGTGTTGCCTTGTTTTGCCATACCACAAAAATATGAGAGAACATAAAATATAGCTTAGGGATGGAAATAATATTATGAGGTTGGATAAAGGTTGAATAACTTCAATTAGACGAATATTATTACGTTGGCTTTTTACACATGAAATCAAGTAACTTTTGGTTGACAATACGGCATGCATTTTGATGTAAACCGGTAATATTTTTACTGTCATCGTGGGCAAACATTAACTGCTGCCTAATCAATTCCTACAACTTATCGATAATGGTATTTTGATGATGAACTGATGATGACTGACTATTCGATAGGAATAAAAAAATGACGTGTATACCTATTGATATAACAGAAAAAAAATTAAACGTGGGTAGTAGCGACAATACAAGTGATGAAGAATTGAAGAGTGATGAAACAAACACTTGAGAAAGAAAGTAGAAAGCTTACATCATTAGCAAGGAAGGACAGGTGAAATGATGTGCACACAGACATAAAATACATAAAGCGTGTGTGCGATGACAGAAATTTGATAGGCTTATCGAGTTACCCCACAAACTATTGTAATAGTTGGTTTCGGTAATAGGCTACAGAGTGGGTGGTTACGATTTCGGCGTTTGGTATATTTGGATTTCTTGCTAAATGAGATGACGGCAATAACAAGTTGATGACGTATTTTCCAAAAGGTCCCAGGTTTCTGAGCTGTTGAATGTGAAATGGCTTTTATAACGTGTTGTGAATAAGATATCGATTACTGTAAGACATAAATACATGCGTTTGTGTAGTTCTTTTATGTCAATTTAAAGAATGAATGCATAGTGTATGGAGGCTACAAAATTCAGTTATGGGTGGTCATTACAAACACTAAAGTATTTATCAATCCGCTCACAAGATACTTATTCGTAAAAATCAAATTAGAAACAAAAAACTAAAAGTAGGTACTGGCTGAAAAGTTACAGTCTAGTAATAGTAAAGGACATTTAACAATATTCAGTATCACAATCCATTTTAGCTCATTGAAAAATTAAAACGGCAATTTTTCGAGACTTTTATAAATAGAGGTATACGGTTAGTATCTCTATTCTTTTATATTGTTGTGCATGGAATGAACTATTTATAAATATTAAAGCCATATGATTAAGACCTTTGTGTTCTAATAGTCCACAAAAAAATGAGATAAATGGTTTCAGTAATTACACATAATTTAGTCGTAGTGCTCTATTCTATTCCAAGTGATTTTCAAATTCAGAGAGCTTAACAAACTGGACACTCTTTTCCCAAAGTTGTTTTGCAACTTCAGCATCCTCTGCTAACTTGGAGGGTTTTGTTATCTAGAAATCAAGAGGTTATAAAGGGATAATCTTATAAGTTGTCGGTTTGAATATATTTTCGTTCGTATGAAAGTACCTTGCAATCAGTCCAATACAATCCAGTTTTGCCTTCGACCTCATCGGCAACGCATAGGTCAATAGTTGGCTGAGCTCCCTCTTCAGGAGTCTAATGCACCAAACATCCAATGTATTATTGATTTTCATGGCCACATAGGATAACAGAATTAGTTTAGGAATGGTTACATCTGACAGTACTTACCTTGAAAAAGAATTGAGACACCATAATCATGTACTTAAAGGTTTTCCTTGCATGTCTGAATATGGCAGTCTTCACACCACCCGGATTAACAGCGTTGGCCGTTATTCCAGATAATCCAGCCAGTTGCAATCGTCGAGCGAGTTCTTTCACCATTAGAATATTTGCTAGCTTAGTTCTAGCGTAGAGTAATTTAGGTTCCCAGTACTTTTCCGAGTTCAGATTCTCCATATCCAGCTCCTTTGTCCAGGTATGAGCAACAGACGAAACGTTCACGATGCGTCCACTTCCATTCTTCTTCATCAATCCTAAACAGAAGCATTATCGATGAAAAAGTACTGTAAAAACTGACCACACATTTATTCTTTAAGGATTCACTTGAAATGAATGTTCACATGAAATCATTACCAAGAAGAATGTTCGTAAGTAGGAATGGTCCAAAATGATTAGTCGCGAAATGAATTTCCAAGCCGTCCTCAGTTGTGCTCTTCCTCATTCCAGCGACTCCAGCATTGTTGACAAGGATATCCAAGCGAGATTCGGTCTTCAGGATATCATCACAAAACTGACGTACAGATACCAATGAGCTCACATCCAACTTCTTAGCAATCACATCTTTGTTTCCCGTTTCCTTGCGTATACGCTCTGAAAAAGTACGAGAATCGAGAGGTTAATTTTTACACTATGAAAAAATCAGCATTCATAAGTTAATTGGACTGACCTGCCGCCTTTTCCGCACTCTCTACATTTCTACAAGCCAAATACACTTTAGCACCTCGTCTGGCCAAATCCTTCGCAGTTTCGTATCCAATACCTGACGAAGAAATAAAAATTGCCCATAATTTTCTCCATATATAAGCCCCCGTAAATTAGCGATTTTCAACTCACCCTGATTTGATCCGGTAATAATAGCAACTTGCCCTTCAATTCGTCGTTTACTGTTACATTTCCCAGCAGTTGCCTTAAAGTACAATTTAACACCCGCAACCAGCCCCACCACCCCACCAACAATGTACACCAGTCCAGTAAGGAAATCCCATGTTTCCAGTCGCCTTGCGTTGAACAATCTGCCTGTAATGAAACCAAAGTACTTTAAAACTTCATTCACTATAACATCCTCGCTTAAAATCTTTACTGGCACGTGATTTTCGTCTATCCTGATCAAAGAACTAAAACACGTTGAGGCTGCGCTAACTAGATATCGTAAGTACGAAGGTTATTTCCATTAGTCAAACTATAGCATGCAAGGAAATCTTGGAACCCGCCTCTGACTTCACGTCTCCATTACATACTCGTGGGAATTCTCATTAAACCAACTGCAGATCACTATATCCCTGTGCAATAAACTAATGATCATGTTTTTTTTCTGGCTGACCACACGCATCACGTCACGTCAATTCATACCGGTATTGTAGGAAATAAATACATCGTGCAATACATACTTAACCTACATGTAATTTAAATGAGCAAGGATTATTTCCCAACCAGACCACTCGGTGATAGTACTACCAAAATGGTTACATAATCTCGTAATTTATGGTACGCAGTACACAGTTCTCGGGCAAATTCCACTGCACAAATTTTGTTCAAACTGTTCCCCTTACCTATTAACCCAACTTTCGACTATCCTACCTACAAAGGATCAAACGATTATAAGTAAAAGTAATGCTAACTTTATCAATTAAACAATTACCAATTCCGTAAACAATGCAGGACAAGTTTTACACAACTCCGTAAATGTCCAACCACAAACTGTATCTTCACGGTCCCACACAAATCAGCTGGACCATGTCTTCAAATTTTTGTGAAACGTGTCAGATTTGAGAGAAACGAAGAATGTTCAGCTTACCTTTCCTGCATTCAATTCTTGTTGAAATTCCTATCTCCTCTCCTAGTATAGTAAAAGCTCTAACTCAATGTCAAATTATACCAAAAAGATAACCTCTGCTGAAATTGAAACTGAACCGGCCAGTCAAAAACAGGTTTAGCATTTGCACGATACACGCTCACATGGCTTGCAAAGTTGCAGACCAGCGTTGAGCGTTTTTGTATTGTTTAGGTAAAGAAAGCTCCTCTGTCATGCATGCAAACCTATGCCTATGCCTACCAATACCAACACAGTATTGAACTAATATAACTTCATACTTCTGAGAAAACGGCAAAAGGAGGATTTTACTTATGGTTTGACGTTTTTCATATAAATGTTAGGTAGTCTATGAACAAAAAATTATAACTCATGATTTTGCACATGAAAGTTTACGGAAACCGGTTGCATAATTTTGTGTCTCAAGAGTTGATCGTTACTTGTAAATTGCATGAGAGTTGGGTATTCCGGGGGTTAAATTTCATGTGGTAGGAAAGTTAACAATTCCTAAAACAGAATTAAATCCAACACCTTCGCAGGAGTTCGAAATCCCAATTATCAATCACCTTAATATGAAATTCAAGAAAAGACAGTTCTTATATTTATCATACAAATCTAATATCTAGATTTACTTTGAAAACCGTTTTCATGAGCAAAGTGGTCGTGAAGTTTTTTAGGTAATGTTCGTAATAACACTGCACCTGTCATGTTCATTGTGCATACTGATAGATAGCGAACAAAAGAAACACATGCTTTTTCGGCTGCCTCCTGATCCCTCATGAACTTAGCGCAATACATTGTGGACGTCTAGTGGGTTGACGGAATGACTCATTGTGTGAACACTGATAGATGTGAACACAGCTATTCAGCATGGATAGATAACATTGATTAGTTCTACGGTTAATTTCATGCATACGTCATCACACAAAAAAATAATCAGCCGCATTCCAGATCTGCAATGGAGTACTTCCGAAAAACGATATCAGTATTTTTCGAGTATGACACCCCGAAAATCGTTCACATAAAAAGCAAGCGGATTGGTGTGACCAATCGACTGATGCAAATAATCATAGTGTCATACATAATTGGTTTTGCTATTGTTTGGCAAAAGGGCTACCAACTAACATGTACAGTGTCTTCAGCAGTTACGACTAAAGTTAAAGGAGTGACTTTTACAAATGCGAGTTCAGCACAACTCCGCAATGTTCCGAATGAGTATAAAATCGTTGTACAATAGAATATGGGACCCAACAGATTATGTGATTCCTACTTCGGGGGAGGAATATGGTGGATTTTTTATAACGACGAATCTAGTCATTACTCCAAATCAAACAAGAGGAGTTTGTGCCGAGGTGAGAGATATTCATACCATTCAATCGCTGACATTGAGACGAGACATGATGTGGTTGTGTTAATAATGAAGAAAATTGTATTCCAATGCGCTAACTTCATAGAGTGCAGTTTTAGAAGACGCCCACTGCACCAGTAACTCTGATTGCTTTCCAGGAGACTCGTTGACAGTTGGAAACGGTATCTTTACGGGAAATTGTGTCAATTCTAGTTTTCCAAAAATATCGACATGTGAAGTAATGGCATGGTGCCCTGTCGAACATGATGAGCCGCCCATGTAAGTTTATAATTCACAGCTATTTTTGTGCATGTCGGTTCCAAATGCAAATTTAAATCGTTGGCCTGTTTCACGTCTAAAATTTGAAAGGGCCGGAAGAGCTTTATTGCAAGGAGCGGAAAACTTTACTGTTTTGATTAAAAATGTAGTGGAATTTCCAAAATTCGGAGAAAAATACAAGCGGAGAAACGTTTTAGAGGACTCGAACAGCAGCTACTTACAAACATGCTTGTACAATACTGTGAAAGATCCCTTTTGTCCAGTTTTTCGGATCGGGGATATTGTTCGAGAAGCAGGGGAAAACTTTAGTCAAGTTGCAGTGAAGGGAGGCGTCTTCGTAATTGAAATCACCTGGGACTGTGATTTGGACTGGGATTTCATGGAATATTGCAGACCTCTTTATTCCTTTGAGAGGATGGACAGTCCGAAATCTTTGATTAGCCCAGGGTGGAACTTTAGGTATCACCTGAATAAGATTAGCATACGAATTGCGTATAAACTTTGTCCTTAAATGTGCCCTTCATTATTTAGAACTGCTGAATACCATGAAGAAAATCGTCGTACGCTGTTCAAAAACTTTGGCATAAAATTTTTGCTCAAAGTCAATGGACAGGCTGGAAAGTTTAACGTGATGCCGTTGCTGATTAATTTAGGATCTGGATTAGCCCTTCTAGGTCTCGTAAGTCTGTTTGCCGAAGTTTTACCTTCCAAATTCAAACAATATTTTCGATTCTAATCATTTTGAGTTATAAATGGGGTGATGTTTCCTTTTGTAGGCTACAATTTTTTGCGACTTGCTCGTTCTGTATTGCGGTAAAAATCGTCTTTACTATAAAGAGAAGAAATTCCTTGTCGTCCGCGGACCCGATGCTTTTGACGTTATTCCTGGAGATCACCAGGAATCCTCCAACAGTGAATGGCGGCGTTCAAACAGCAATGCCAGTTTAGAGAGTGAAGAAGAAAACGATTGATTACGCCCATCCTTTATGTAGGCGTTTATATGAAGATACCTTCACTGGAAAACAATTTACGCAACGGCAGCTTTAATTTTCCAAAGAAATCGTCACTAAATAGTATTTATTTATCTCGAACCGTTATCGTATTATGACAGATCTTCAAAATGCGTTTTCAAGCCACCTGTGATACAGATTAGATTACATTACTGTTAAAACTTTCTACATTGTTGATTGTAGTGTTAAGAAGAGAGGTTAACGTAAAAACTATTATATGCGACATTGTGAATAATGGCATCAACTATTTTTCACATTAAACCTTACGACAAGAGTGAACAAGAAATTTATTCTTTTTTCTTTCCTTTTTAAAAAGTCACGCCCTGAAGTCTAAAAAAATACTTGTAAGTAGTCATCAAAAACTTAACAAATTTCATTACATTTTACATAGTACTTTCCGTTTTGCACCATTTGACAAAGAGTTATGTAACTATCAAGTCCTATTGAGTCCTATTTATGCACATAGCATCATTTTTTGCTCCAAACAATTGATTTTAAAAATCCTTACAAAGAGAAGTAAATCAAAACATCCACTCATTTCAATACTCAAGGCAGGTCATTTAATATAATCAACTCATGCTCAACCCTCTCCTTATTTAGTCCTAACACTTGTTTCATTGCAGATTGACTCGTTGATTTTCTTTTCATCGCTTTTCATGAAACCAGCATGTCTTTTTATTTTCCATAAACAATTCATGCAAAAGTTTCAACAATGGACCGTCTTAATAGCTAGTCATTATCATAAATAACAATTGCACATGATGATGAGTGTGAAGGGGACGCAGTCTACAATTCATGAAATATATAGTGGGCAGCAAGCATTTCCTTATTGGAAGGAACAGATTGGAACGGCTACTGGTTTTCACACATTTCTCATTTTTAGTATACTCGGAAACGCGTTTTACAACTAGCACAAGATGGTGCTAACGGACGTCCTAAAACATTCATGGTAAGTGCGGAGTACAAAGCCACGAGAAAATGGTTGCAGTTTCTCATTCAAGGTTGCTTATAAGAGTAAGGTTATACGATTTCATTAGCAAGTAAAAATAAGTTTTTGTTAAAACGCGACTGTAATTAGTCACATGCAAGTTATTGCAACTGCACCCGGTAAAAGTCGTAAATAAAATTTAAATAATACTTTGTTCCGTTCTCTACGTCCATTCTTCTCCGTCGGTTGGTACGCCAGCACAATGAAGTGTTATTGCATGACCATTTGTTACTTTGTGATAGGAGTGAGGAGGAGACGGGAAGGTCTCCTCGTAGGGCTCGAGTCAGGTGGGGATATTCTTAATCCGCTGATATGTCGTGTGACGATGGTAGAAGGCTATTGCTGCGAGAATTATAAAAAATAGAATTGCCCCCAAGTACAGACAGACAAGATATGGCGGCTTCCCAGAAGCAGACGAGGATCGACCATCGTTTCCAAGGTCGGAGCTGGGACAGTTGGCTTCATCGGAGGCAAAGTCTTCTTCGAAGCCGCAGTTTATGTGCTCGTCGCACCCTAGTACGTGAGATATGCACTTGTCACCACAATTCATTTGGTCCCCGTAAGTATTGATTAGGCATTCTAAAGAAAACAGAAAACAATAGACACATGGTAAAATGGCATTTACGGAGAAAGTCAGGCTGCACACAAAGGACTCATTCTGCTCATCGATTATGTATATTCAATAATGTACGCATTAATCTTAGCTTAAAACACTTAATGGCAAACGACAAAACAAAATTGATCGATGGCCTTACTATAGTTCACATTTTGGACATGCTAAATAATTCGCAACCTTAATTTTAGCTTCGAGGGACCGTTTCTAGTCTTGCTGTATCCAATGGTCTAGCGTTTACGGGCAGCTATACCAGCATAAATAGGAAGGGGACTGGGGCAGCATATAAGGCGTGCGTATAGCATGCTTTAGTTCAAAGTTTCATATATGTAAGTCATAAGTCACACGAATTTCTTCCCCAAGCCTGTAAATGACTCATCTAAACACGACTTGGACGCGTAACCCGACAGGTGTCAGATGTAATTGCATTACAAAATGAGCCGTTTTATTTCCTCACTAACTGCTTGCATTTTATGTTATTCTTTAGTAATGTATGGTTTCAGGTCAAGTCAAACTAAATAACTTGAAGACATCAAGTATCGGTTATATTTAT